>VXAY01005166.1:0-17223 GCA_013399855.1 Oxyruncus cristatus
ACACCAGTCATTCAGTGTCATTTGAATCTAATCAAGGGTTCTATTAGTAAGAACCTCAGTTACTTTCACCTTCAAGGGGAGATTGTAACACCATATAGACTGTTAAAAAAGAATAGTAACACATAGCTCACACAGAAGTTATTGACATGTTGGCCCAGACTAGATGTCATCTCCCATAATGATTGTGGAATTAAATTTCTATGGAATCTTCATTCCTCAGGATACTCAAAATGTAACTTTTCTGGAGCTAGAGCAACCTCATCTAACTTTGAAATTAGACACAGTTTAAGCAGGAAGTTAAACTGGAAGAACTCATGGGGTTCTCTGCAGGCAACAGTGGATTTGGGACACATGTGTAAAAAAATAATCAGTAAGAAGAAAGGCATTGCCTGATTTTGTTTGTTTTGATTGTAAATGCGTTTCTTTTGTGGGATGGGGACTGCGGTTTTGTCAGAAACAGAAAAAGACTATGAGATCATATGGATATGTAATTTATGATACCAAAAGCCATCTGAGAAGAAAAAGTAAAAAAAAAAAAAAAAAAGGGAACAAAAAAAGAAGCATGAAAATAGAAGACAAAGCTCTAACATTCAGTAGACGTGAATTCTTGTAGTTTTATTTCAGGGCTAAGAATATGCGCTGGGAAGACGCTATTAGTATCCATCTTGTACAAACATCTTGAGTTCTTATTGCTGTTGTGTAGTAAGTCAAGATTTATATTGTGAAGTGTTCATTTACAATCCTTTCTACCCACTCTAAGTACCTTTAAAAATGCATCATCTGAGACAAATGATCAGGACCTCATTGAAAAATTGCTGCACATTTACAACTGACTATGACTTTATTAGGAGTCATAGACCATACATTACTTAAAAGCTGATCCGTACAGCAGTATGCCAAGGAAAACAGTGTTTATACCCTACTGCAAGCATTTTTTTTATTCTTTTTTTTTTTTTTTTTGCTACAAGGTAGCTTACTGGTAACAATGTTCTTCCGAGTATCTCCTTAGCTATAAGTCTGTAGAGTCTGCTTAATGAACTTTTCAGTGTCAGAAAATCATGACTTTGCATACTGTCCAGATTTGGGTAGGAATTTTGCAACAACACACAGAGCTTACTGGATTTTACTTGATACATAATCTCTCTCTGTGTATCAATGGCAATATGTGGTAACCGTCTGTCTCACCTTAGCATTATATATCTCATTACTGTTCCTTATGGGCTGGCTTGGATAACTCTTTTCCCACAATATTATCTATAATACAAATTTCATCTTCAGAAGACATTGTCTAAATCCCATTTATAGAATGCACGTGCATTTTCCACTTCAGAATCCAGGCGTATCCACTTTTCATCTCCACAGCATGGTTAGGACTGAGTGCAAACTACCCTGTATCCTTCTTTTTATAAAAAGGGTAACTCAGGCTCCAGCAGACATCTAATCTACTCAGTTAATGGTCAACCTCCCTGGGTTATATTGCAGGATGTCTGCAGATAATAAGTCTAAGTGCATCAGAAAACCACAGATAAAGACCTTGAAGGAATTAGTTCTGACTTTTCTAGGAGTTATTTCATACATTAATAAAAGTGTATGACCGTACTTGTGTCACTTCCTGAATGCAATAGCTATGGTAGTATTAATGAAAGAACATCTAAAACAGGTGGTGCTCCACTCTCCTTAGTAGTCCACTCTCCTTAATAACTGTGATTCTTTGATTCTGTAATTGCACTTTGATAGAAATAGATGTGGAATTTTTGGGATAGCAAGACAAAAATCATGACAGGCATCTGAGGGCATGAAAGTATTTTTATCTCTAATTAAAATCACTGAAATGTACACTCATGGACTAGTCACAGTAATTGTTTTGTCCTGATCACACATTATGAATTCACCATATGGGCTGTTCTGCAGAAAGCTTTTATTTCCATACCCTCCAACTCTCAGAGCTAAGAAAATAACACATAACATTGAACAAGACTCCAACAGTGCATTTATATTGCTTCTCTGCTTGGTTTTATTTCCTGTGGCATTATCATCAAAAAGGAGAATGCATGCTTCTTCTATCATGAACTAAACATGGAGACTTAAAAGTTTAGAAAACTTTTGCAGACACCAGATGTATAAATTTACATTTATTTTATTTCTACATTCAATTTGGATTTTAGAAAGGGAAAGATATCTGATAATAGAATTTATATACACTTTAGTTGAAGGGCATGCATGTTCACTGAGAGGTTGCTACTTTTTTCTTCCCTTTGGGCTCTGTGAAGGGAGCTCTGAAGGAGCTCTTGACTCCATACAGCTGACTTGCTGAAAACTGAATAAACCCACACTGCAGAACATATAATCATGTTGGTAGTTTCTATTCAAACCAAATTAAACCTAATAATTATTCCCTGAGGATGACTTTATGTGTGAGTCTTCTTATTCTCTTCACTGCATATGGGTAGTTTGTGTTCAGTAACATAAGGACTGGGTTTATTCACATTATTCTAGTTTTAGATCAATAACAGTGTGGGGTGGGTTAACCCTGGCTGGATGCTACATGCCCACCAAAGCTGCTCTATCACTCCCCTCTGCAACTGGACAGGGTAGAAAAAATATAATGAAAGGTTCATAAGTTGAGACAAGGACAGGGAGAAATCACTCATCCATTACCATCACGGACAAAACTCTACTTGGGGAGATTAATTAATAATCAAAAAAATCAGAGTAGGATAATGAGAAGGAAAACAGATCTTAAGAACACCTTCCCCCCGCACATCCCTCTTTCCTGGGCTCTACGGCTCTCTCCCTTCCCACTAAAAGGTGGTGCAGGGAGGTGGGGAGTGGGGATTCATCATAGGGCTCTGTGCTGCTTCCTTCTCAAGGGACTCCTTCCCGCGCTCCAGTGTGGGATCCCTTCTGTGGGAGACAGTCCTCCATGCATTTCTCCAGTGTAGCCCTTCCCACAGGCTACAATTCTTCATTAACTACTCCTGTGTGGGTCCCTGTCATGGAATGCAGTCCTTCAAGAACAGGCTGCTCCAGCCTGGGTCACAAGTCCTACCAGGAAAGCCTGTCTCCATGAGTATGTGGGTCCTGACAGGAACCTGCTTAAATGTGGGCTTCCCATGGGGTCACAACCAACTTTCAGGCATCTAGCTGCTTCAGCAAGGGGCTCCTCCATGGGCTGCAGGGGAACAGCCTGCTTCACCATGATCTTCACCACAGGCTAAAGGGGAATCTCAGCTCCAGCACTAGGAGCTTGCCCCTCCTTCCCCTCCTTTCTCGCTGAGCTTGGTGTCTGCAGAGTTGTTCACATACACTCATTCCTCTTTTCTCTGGCCTCCAGTAATTCTATGTCATAACTTTTTTCCTACTTAAAGGTGTTATCACAGAGGCATTACTATCGCCTCTGATTGGTTCAGCTTTTGCAAGCAGTGGGTCCATCCTGGAGCCAGCTGGCATTGGCTCTGTTGGACATTGGGGAAGCTTCTGGAATCTTTTAACAGAAGGTACCCCTGTGAACCCCTCCCCCCACTCCCACTACCAAAACCTGGCTATACAAACCAAAGACACAGTGAAATCAGAATCCATAATTTTGTCTTTAGAAAAGCCTAATTTTTGCTCAATAGAAATTATTATTAGATGTAGAAATGGAAATGCGAAACTACACCCTTGGTTAACATAAATCAGCACAGTTCCTTAGAGTTCAATTTAGTTATATAAAGTAACCCCACTGATGGTTGTCCAATCTTTATTTTAACTAGGATTGTAGTCTCAAACCTCTAGCTACATATTGTTCAAACAATTGGGAGCAGTAAGAAGCGGTGTATTTACTAATTTTAGGAAACTATACGCAGGCTTTCAAACACAGATGTTCACATGTCTTTGAACAAAGTATAGATCTGTAATTATAGCAGAATTTCAAATTAATGAGAAAATAATTATTCATCAGAAAATAATTTTCAATTATATTTAATAAATTACCCATATGGATAATATAACAAAGATATCTCTTTCTCCTTTGCTTTAGAATATTCTACTGTACAGGCATTGAAAATAAAATTGTATTTTAAAGATGGGGGTCACACTAGTATATACACAAAACAGAGTGAAAGTAAGAAATATGGTTTTTTTATATGAAGTTATATGAATAACCTTTCATGAAAGTGTTGACAGGAAAAATACTCTTAGATGCTGGAAGGCAGATACTGTTTTCCTAGAATTAAGTTATAGTTATTATTCACTTTCTGGGTAATGATAAAAATGTATTTCACAAGAGGATTGCAATTTACCTTTGAATATTTTCCATAACTCTTTATTGACGATAAAAAAGAGGAAGAAGAGGTATTTCAGGGCATCAGAAGAATCTGTTTTAAACCTGGAAAAGGTTGAACGGTCTAGCAAAGTCTAAAAAGTTGGTGACCATACTCATAATGCTAGAGTTTTAAATGTAAAAAAAAAAACCCCAAAACAAAACCAAACCAAACAAAAAAAAAAAACAAACAAACAAAAAAAGAAAGACAAAAGAAGAATCTCTATTTTTTGACAAGAATTGAGTCCTTTGCTCTGTTAAGATAAAACAATAGAGGTGTAAAAGCTAAAGAAAGTGGAGATTAATGCTGCTTTATGTTTTTTCCCTAAAGATCAGAAGTTATTTCCAGCGTTTTTATAGTAAACTTGGGCTTGACTATGAGACTGAGTGAAAAAGAGACACAACCATTTGAACAGTGACTAGCAATACGGAGAAAACTGGTGGGTGGGAGACCCTTAAAATAGTACTAAGATCAGTAAGATCAATGAAAATCACTGCTCTCAGCTGTAGACTTGGATGGAAACTTTCTTCAGTCTGTTGTCTATGACTAAACAGAGCACATGACCACTGATGTTAAGCATGGACAAAAATCAAATCTGACTTCATTGAAAGTTATCTCTCCTGCTTCTGCCAGCAGTTAATAATGAGGCTTAAAAACCTTCCTTCATTAACTAATTCTTTTTCACTTTCCTTCAGCCCGTAATTTAGACACTTCCCATTACAGAAGGTAATTAATAAGTGTGTGTATTATTAATTTGTCTGAAAATTCTTAAAACCTATCATATTCTTTACATTCACAATAGTTTTTTGCACAAAAAGTTTCACAATTTAATGTGCTATTCATAAGTATAAGACAAGTATTTTTGAAAAGAGGGAAGTACTATGCAGATAATAGATTTTTCATTTAAAATATTGATTCTTTCAACAAGTCCTCACAAATCTTGCAATTATTATTTTCTTCTCTATCAATGACTTCCTCACAGCAGGCATCTGGCTGAAAAAGAATAACATATTCTTCTTTTGCTGTTGTCTGTTCTCAATCTGCAGAAGATTCTTAAAAGTCAGGAGACAAAACACCCACCAAGAACTGCTAATAAAGACTACTTCTGTGGTTTGCTACAAAGAAATTCAACATAAATTTTTGAAAACCTGAAAAGAATGAGATGAGAACAAAGAAAACATAGTGTTGGCATGCAGTCTGTGAACACCTATACAGATACAGAAACCCCTGCTCAGAAGTGACCATGCAATTTAGGAAGACCTGAAATTCATATAATTCTCCAAGTCTTTAGATTAGCTTGAAGTTTTGTTTTGTATATTACCGCAAGTTTAGCGCTTGTACTATGCATATGCACATTCACACAACAGTTGTATAGAGGGCTCATAGCAACTTCTTGTGAGGGACAATTGAAGTTCACATTTAGTCCCACAGATCCAAACACAGTTCTCTGGGACAAATCTTACATGCCACCTGAGAAAGGCACCATCACTCTCTGTGAAATTCAAATTATGTTTGAATGTCAGTTTTAAGTAACATTCTACTACACCTAAACATCTTAGATTCAAAACCAGTGATTAATAAAGATGGTTGAATTTCAATGAGAAACAAATTAAAAAAAACCCCATAGAATAACTCCCTTAAAGGCTTCAGTATTTTCAAGAGCTTTTTCTTCTTTTTTTTTTTTTTTTCCCACTGAATTATTTAAGCCTTCCCAAAACAATATACTCACCCATTCTGTATTTTCCTAGTGAGAAAAATATAGCATCTAGTAGGATGCTGGTTCATATTATTCTTTGGATACAGACTTACATTCAGAAGTCTTCATTTAAATGAAATACATTTTCAGAGTTTCTAAGTTTTCTTCAAAATACCTTTTTTTTTTTTTTTTGGCTTTGTATTTATGCATCAAGAAGTGGTGAATCAGCTGTTTCCACTAAAATTTTGTGTTCCATTTAAACACAGTTACTTTGGTTATTGTTAGTACAGCAAACTTGTTTATGTATGTCTGTTAACAATGTAAGGATGAAAAAAGATGAGATTTCTACAATTTCTTTTTATAATTTACAGTATATAGCATGCATTTAAGCTCAAGAGGATATAATAGAAGATTTTTACTTAGAAATATTTGCCTTATGTAAGAAAAGGATATGTCCTTGTAACTCTAAAATCAGCTGTTTTCTGACCTTAAAAGCCGCAGTGTAACCTCTTACTTAAGAAGAAACATTCTTGTATCCATTACCACACTTATGATGAGTGTGGAAAGTGGCACACATCACTTAATTTGACTATTTAGATATTCAAATAAAAATTTCTTTACAGCTATATTTATGATAAAATTGTAGGACAGGATGAAAAAATTACTTTATAAATCAATTCTAACCATACGATTCCTCTTGAGACCCATTCTATTCTAGATATATCCCCTCTTCACCTCCCTCCCCAAAAAAAAATTCCTCCCCCCAAAAAAAATAATCTCCCCCCAAAAAACCCCAAAGCCACCAACACACACTTTATCTGTGATATTCTTAGTTCTTTCTCAACATGAAAGAAGAAGAACCAGAATGAAACTCCTTTTACCTTCAAAATTCCCGAGGCAACCTCTGAATTGATCCAGCTCTCTTGCTGGGATTTGCAGAAGCAGTTGCTTTCTACCATTCCTGGCAGATTCTCTGAGAAAAAAAAGAAGTGTTATTCATGTATGTTGTTAGTTTTCAGACCTACTTTTTGTTGTTCTAATGATGAACCAGAGGTATAAAATATTTCATACTCACGGTTATCAGCGTCACAACCCAGAATGACTATCATTCCAGATTTGCTATGAAAGGGTAAAAGTGAAGCAAGAAGATGTTCTGATACAAAAATTAGCATCTTGTGATAGTATTCAAGGCATTTCCCAAAAGAATTGCAGGAAAATTGAAGATTAATAGGAAAGGGAGTCTATATTTTCTGTACATTTACTTTGTTGTCCATATAGTTTTTTTGGTTGCTTACTGTTTGTGGAACTGCTGGGTTATATGAGGAAAAAAAATATGCTTTGCATCTCTTTTCTGTAGCCCTTATGCATGGTAACATATCCTTCTTTGTAGTCACAAGCTAGTGGAGTAATTCACAATTCTCTAAACTATAAGAAAATATTTGCAAATTTACCATATATGACTAATTGTGTATGGATTTTTTATCATTTTCTCATGTGGACTTTGACTTTCATACTACATATGGATTTGTTAAAAACAACAAACTTAAAATTGAGTGAAAGTAGATTTTCACTCTTCTCCAATAGACTGACATTTTGTCAAGGCTGACATAGTGCTTTACTTAAGCTGACAAATGCTTGATTTGGTTTCCATTTCCTTATGAAAAATAAGGATAGAAAGAGTTTAAATTGAGATCAAAGAATTTTCTCATCTTTACTACTCACTGTAGTACTTAATAATTCCAGTTTGACAACTTTTATACACAGATAATATTTTTTTTATTTAAAACATGTTACAGATTTTAAGAATATTAAGATATTACTCATTTATATCCTCTTAGAGAAATTGTACCTTGGAGAACAATTTGGAAAAACATATTCTCAATTGCAAAGATTTTCTGAAATTCTCCTTTAATTAAAGCATCAAATAGCATCATACGTATTAAAAAATTACTAGTAAGAACTTTTCTTCAAATCTTTCTGAGAAAAATAATTAATTTTGGTAACTCTTTATTTTACAGTAATTTCAGAACAATAAATTTAACTCTTTTCTTGGCTACTTATGCAAAATGAAAGGCTCACATAGCAAGTTTTTGTATTATTCTGTCCAGAGATCCTAGTACAAGTCTGCCACACAGGTTCTATAGACTTCATGATAGAGACCCAGATATACATCATCTCTTCTTCCCTTCCAGAGACCAGTCAAGAAGTTTGATATAGACCAAGTTTAGGGGACACATTTTGGGGAACATGTATAGGGTTTCATTCTCAGAAGTTAATCTAAATATATCCATAAGAAAAATGTTAACCCCTAAGAAAAGTTTCAGTCATTTCTTTTTCTAAGATCCCAAGATCTGTAGCACAACAACTAAACAACAATCACTAAAGAATACTGAAGAGCAGAAATAATACTTGCTTTGCTATTGTGTTTGGAAAAAAAAGTCATAGAATATGTGGGTACCTGAGCATCCTACCTTTTCTTCTGCTGCTATGTCAGAAAGACAGAGGTATCAATAGTCCTGGGCTATCTGCCAGCTACACGTGAATACTCTGAGGCATTGCAAACAACAGTAAACTCTATCTTTAAATAATTAAATTTGGTCTGGAGGTTTTCAACACCATATCTTTTTCTTTTAGGTGCCTGTTAGCAATTTAAGAAAATTATACTCCTTCCCTGAGGTTAAAAGATAGGCTGGCTTTAATCCTGAGATGTATGGATATAAAATCCGGTGCTTTGAGGATTCACCTCTGATATAGTACGCTGCCTTCCAGGCCTGGTTGAACTGGTATATGTAATTGAGGTGACTTAGAAGAAGAAAAATGATGGAAAGAATACTTTTAGCATAGTTTTAAGTAGTCTGATTTAAATTAGGCATATTCTAGCTGAATATAAAAGGCTTAAATGACTGTCTAGCATCTATAAAAGCAGAAAGGTTGAGGATTGGAAGAGAGTGGATTGGAAGAGGAGAGACAGAGAGCATGGAAGATGAAAAAATGCTTTGCTGCTCATGTAAGTTTTTAATTCTAGTCTCTGGGATTTTACTCGGAAAAATTTACAAAATTGTCATTGTAAAAGTCTGTCAGCTATCCCAATGTATTGGCCAGTCTAAAGATCCACCAGTATTTGTTCACTATTTCCTGATAGCCGTGACTAGATACTTAAGAAGCACTCCAGGAGATTAAAAAAAAGTTTTCAAAACCTTTCACTTCCACTGTCTAGTCATCAGGAAACAATTGAACACTCCAGGATCTGATTACTTGTATTACATATACATATATAATTTATTGAAAATATATAATAATAATATGGTGATTTTTAGCAATTTGAAGCAATAGTTGCTGGAAACAATGCTGATAACACTGGGATGTTTTAGCTATTGCTGAGCAGTGCTTAGATAGAGTCAAGGCCTCTTTTGCCTCTCACCCCACCCTACCAGCCAGAAGGCTGGATGTTTACAAGAGGCTGGGAGGGGACATAGCCAGGGCAGTTGATCCCAACTGGCAGCAAGGATATTCCATATCATATGACATCATGTTCAGCAATAAAAAGTGGGGGGAAAATGACGACACAATAACATTTTTCTTCCCAAGTAAGCATGTGATGGATCCCTGTTTTTGGAGACTCCTGAACACTTGCCTGTTGTTGGGAAACAGTGAATGAATTCCTTATTTTCATTGATTAAGAGCACAGATTTTGCTTTACCTATTAAACTGTCTGTATCTCAAACCATAAGTTTTCCCACTTTTGTTCTTCCAGCTCTTTCCCTCATTGTCCTGGGAGGCAGCAAGGAGTACCTGCATCAGTTTTAGCTGCCTAACAGAGTTAAACCACAACAGCCTATTTTAGCTACTTTTTCTGCATTAGGTTTGTTTTTTTGTTTGTTTGTTTTTGTTTGTTTTGTTTTGGTTTTTTGTGGGTTTTTTTGTTTGTTTAGTTTTGGTTTTGTTTGTTTGTTTGTTTGTTTGTTTGTTTGGGGTTTTTTTTGAGAAAATTGTTTTAATTAATTTGAAAAATAAAATACTTGCTATCTTCCTTATAACTATTTACATTGCACATTTAAATACCTGTTCAGGAATTTCTTTTGAGAATACTGATGGACAGATACACTAAGAATGTGTGATTTGAGCACATTTCCTAGGAAAAGTTTAATACTTTTATCATCGATTCAAACACATTTTAGTAATTTTTTTTTTGTTACTTTGAAGTTCCTTAGATTTAATTTCTTTCTGGTAGCAAAGCATCTGTGCTGCAATTGGAAAGACTTTTCTGTGCAGAGCTTAAAGAATAGCTTGCATCCCTCTAACAGTATAAGATTTCTAATTTTCATAATTGGAGAAAGTCCTGAATGATCAATTTTACTTGCAAGTCACTCCATATAGAGGTTTACAGATTCAGTTTCTAGAAGGACGCCTTCAAGACCACCAGTAGGATTAATTAGGTAAAACGTTGGTATCAGTCAATAATGTGTTGAAGCATGAGGTAATTCAGCTACAGTTCAATTTCCACTTTACTATTTTTATGACTTTCTCCAAACCTTCACATTCTAAGATTAAACAGGTACAATTATTCAGAACAGTAAATTTATAGTGTGATTGCATGAACACAAACCCTAATGATTTCTTATTTTTGTAATTCAGTAACAGTTAAACCCATGATTGAGACACATTTAAGTGAAATATCGCTGCATTTTTTTACACAATTTTATTTCTACTACTAACATCTTTGCTTTTGGTTCCCTTCTGCCATTATCTCTGATTTTGCTAGAGTCATCTGAGGTTACACTTTAATGTATTTTGAAATATTTATTCTTTTACAATAGTAGTGGATTATAGATGTGAGAGTATACTAATTATATAGTAATTTATAACTTTTTAACTATTTCTCCTTTTGTTGTCATGTATTTCAAAGCTCTTTTTCTCTGAAAAAATGCATAAATACTTTTTTAATAATAAATTAAGTTAAAAAGAGAACACATAAACTTCATTTTATTTTCAGGTAACGGAACTTAGCAGATATTTTGATGCTAAGATTTGGTGGAGAAACAGTAATGGATCTTGTTAAAAGATATTCTAAAATAGTGAAGTAACAGCACTGATTTTCCATAATTGGAAAGTTTTAGTTTGAAAATAGCATTAATAAAGAGAGGTTCTTGCCTGAAAATAGGCTTACTGTGTCATTTCAGATATTTGAAGGTGTCTGAGAAACCTGCAAGGAATCAACTTTCCTTTCAGAGGGTTGGAAAGATTTTCTTATGCTTCAAGGTTGTATACTAACATGAGTTCAGGACTACTACAGGGAAAAAAACACACTCCTTTCCCATAGTTTATGCGAAAAATCATAGTCAGTGCTGTTTGTTATTTCATAAAGAATGCATAATAAGTCAGCAACTGGTGATAACTCAGGATTATTATCAATAATAAGAAATAAAGCATGACACTAGACACCTGCAAAATGCTACTCAACACCTAAAAAATATCTATACATCCTTCTTTAAATAATTCTACCCTACTACATGAACTCTTAGCTACCTACTTACCCCCTTCCACAGGAACTGTGGTTTACAAGTGCAGATCCCCTCTTCTGTAAGGAGGATCTCTTACTAACATTCCTGTCCTACAGAAGACATGAGTATTCAAGTTCACTGATACACTCGCAGGTGAGAAGATGCCCCTCAAGGTCCCACATGCACACTCACAATGCAGGTCCCCAGTTCTTGCACCGCATAATGACAAGCCACCTGCTTGATGCACGCTGTTCCTGATGTCACACAAAAAGGCTGCTGTACCGGGTCTAGGCTAAGGTTGTGCTGCTGGTGGTGTGACATCAGCAGTGTCAGACTGGGTTTTGACTGCTATTCTTTCCTATCCTGGGTCTGTCCCATATGTTTATGCTACCTCTATACTTTGTTTCCCGTTGAGTCCTTCATTTCAAAAAACTCCTATTAATCTCCTAGTTTCTGTTTAGTTCAGATGATTAATGTTCTTCTTTAATAATGAGAAAAGACAAACACTAAATGTAACTGTTCTAAGTGACAAACCTTTGAAGATTTTTTCCTCAGCCCCTATGAAATTCTGCAGCCCATTCCTAGATACTAAACTCTCCCCAAGCCCTACAAAGGGAGATTAAGTAGGCATGTAGCATTGTTTGTTGGTTCAATGACCAAGAAACACATCTCTCTCACCATGTCAAATCTAGCCTGGAGAAATCACCATATTACTGATCAGAAGCTCTGGTGGAATAGACTCATCTCTTTTTTGGTGAAAGAAGATGACAGAATACTCTAGATGTTGATATGAGGGAAAGTCTAAAGTACACAAGTTCAATTCAGACTCCTAAAAAATAGAAGAATTTAAGGCCTTAATGTTCATGCCTGAGACTATTTTCTAGCTAATTACAATCAAATAACTCTAGGAATATTGCATTTTTTTTCTTGAAATGTTAATTTTCATCCTTTGAGGCTTCTGTGGCAAAGGTTTCCAAAATAAACTCTTCACTTCTGACTTTTGATTGACTTTAAAATTCTCAGTCCTCAGCTTTAGTTAATGCTGCCTTCTTTATTTGTTAGAAGACAAGCAGTTCATGATTGGTTTTCTCTGAACCATTCTTTAATTTGTAGGTTTGTCATATCTTCCATGGTTTTGCTTTGTTTGAGGTTGGTTGGGGTTTTGATTACATAAACACTGTAACCTTCTTTAGTTTCTTCTTTTGTACTGACTTCTCTGTGCTTTTTTGATTGTTTTCATTACTCATACATAAGTTTCCTCAATTTCTGCAGTATTCCCTTTGAGATGAATGACTAATAATACTCAGAGATACTTCATTATTTTTATATGCCTAAATAATAAATATTATTACATTATAAAGGTATTTATATTTATAAATATATGTAACCTAAGTAATATCTATTTATAAACCAGTATCACACACAGTATAAATGTGCATTGAATATAATTTAAGACAAATAACTGTATCAAACACAATGCTCACTACAAAATAATGTTGTGTGCATTATTTACTGTGTCTTTATGTAGAATCTAGACAGTGATGCCTACTCATTGTACTCGTTGAATACATGTAAAGTTATCAAGAAAATGAATTGTAATTGTCCATGAGTTTTAGTTAAAGGTTTAAAATAACAAACCTTTAGGTGTATCAAGTATTGTGGCAGATAAGAGTTTAAAAAACTTCAAAGACAGATGGGAAATGGTCATGGAAAACAACAGCCCGATCAACTATTAGACACAAAGAAAACACTGTGGTTCTGAACAAATAATTTTGTCAGTATGACAACCAAAGTATTGACATTTTAAGCTGTGTCTTCACTCTTCCTTAAACATCTGCCACAAGAAAGAGTGTATGAACTGCAAAGGTACTTGATCTTATTTATACAGTCCTTTTCCTTATATTTTCTCTGCTACCTGAAGAAGACAGGTCTGTGCCCTGAACCTAAAATTTTTGTTTCTTTGTACTGGGCCTCACTAGAGTGGAGATAATTTTCTTAATGCTTGCATGGTGGTGTATTTTGGATTTGAGGTTAAAACAGCATTGATAACATGACAATGTTTTGTCTGCTGCTGAACAATATCAAAGGTTTTCCTGTTTTCCCTCTGCCCCTGCCAGTGGGTGGGCTAGGGATGGGCAAGATGTTTGGTGGATACTCAGATGGGTCAACCCAAATTGACCAAAGACATATTTCACAACATCACGCTCAGGAGGTGAAACTGGGTGTTTGCTCTATCCAAGGTAGTTGTTGCTTGGATACTGGCTGGGCATCAGTATCCTTGTGAGGTGGTGAATGGTTGCCCTTGCATTACCTTTTTTTTTTTCCTCTCCTTCCTTTGCTTGTTAAGCTGTCTTTATTTTGACCCATGAGATAAAGAATGCTTTTGATCTTCCAATCCTTTCTGCTCTCCAGTTCAGGAGGTGGAGGGGAAGAAGGTAAGCATTTGAGTGAATGCTAGCCAGTGTCAACCCATCACATCCTCAATACATGTTGCTGATATCATCATGATGTCATACCATAGGTTTGGTGGTTTGTTTTTTTTTTTTGCTTCAGAGGTAAAACAAGAAAAAATCCATAACTTATTTCAAAACAATTTCATTGTGATTGAAAATTCAACCTTCTAAAAGGAAGAATTGCAAAATTAATGTTCTCTGTAGAATTTTAGATGTAAACGTAAAGTATTTGCCCCTAACTGCATGACCATGAGTTCCAGTGAGCCTGTCTGTGATTCCATTCACAGTTTCCAGTACTCCTATTATTTAATACTGTGTTTTATGTTTATTGTTCATTAAGAAGCAATTGGCTTTATTAACTACATACTTTTCCAAAGCCTTTTCAAATAAAACAGGATTATTACTTATCTGACAAACATTTGTGCAGCTCTCAGTCCTCTGGTTTTCAAATGCCATATTGGTTATTTTTATTAAAATCCTGCAACACTAATGCCATAAATGGAAAATCAAAATGTGATCTGTATTTAACTTTCAGACTCTCAGAGTGTGATTTGGCTAGGAAGGCATGGACATTTAATGCCACTTAGAACAGCCTAGGACATCCAACACAGTCAGGTGAGGTTCACAGAACTGCCAGAGTAGTTGTAACAGGCACATCCTTCTGAAGCAGTAGATGAAGGCTGTGAGGAAAAATTTAGGATCCAAATGGTACTGTGTGCCTATGTGTGGGTGATTGAACTGAGCCAGGTTAGTTAAATCAGCAAAAATAAGGAAGGATTAGATTTCCCTAGATACCCAAAGTTATATTTAGTAGGAAGATTGTAGATAGACAAAATTTCGGCTGAAATGCAGTCAGAGAGAGTGAGGCTCACCCCTATAAGCAGTATAACTTCAGTATCTCCTGCCATCAGGAATACCTTATTGTCTTGGGCAACATGAAATAGTGTCTTTGTTTTCTCTCTTCTGGTGTGTTTCTGGTTGGCTGCAATAGAGGGTAGGGATTCTCTCTATGCTTCTTTAAATGAGCACAGTTTATGCCAGATGAGGACTGTCTGAAAATCCCTTCTTACAACTCAACCTACCTAACTAATATTCTTATGAGTTGATATGCATATGGATGACTTTCTTTCCAATATTAAGCACTTGCAGAACATGTCATGTTAGGTGAGTGAAATAGCCAGGAACTGAGATATTGAAGTTTACTTTTATTCTCAGCTTTGAGCTCATACCTATTAGATGAAGTAAGGTTGAAGCCAGGTTGGAACACAGACATGCGATGGTTGTTTGATTTACTATGATGATAACTCCCAGAAAAACAGGATGAAACAAGTGGAATTTATATTCTAAAACATAGCAAGGCTAATTTGAGATGTCAATAGTAGTTTGTTTCAGTTCATGTTTCCAGGAATGTGTATGCACTATTGTAAAAGTCATGCGGAAAAAGAAATTGCTCTATCTGCTTTAAAGATCATTAGAGTGTAAAGTTATGAGATAAATATCCATGTGTTTAATTCACTCTGAAGGTGTTCTACACTGGAATAGCCACTAAATGGCTTCCTCACAGAGATCAGTATGCAAACTTCTAGCAGTGTAAAGATAAGCAAAGTGGGATTGCAGAAATTCTTCATCTATACATTGCCAAGGTGGGCAATCCCTTCATTTTGAGGTGCTTACAGCAGTGCATCAAGCAACAACAACAATATAAGAACTGTTTTACATCTGTTCTTCCTGTCTTGAAATAACACATGCCCTTGGAAACAACTCAGCAGAAGCAGAAAGGGCTTGAAAAGATATCAAAGGTGTAGGCCATAAGACGGATATGAAAAAAATTCTATCTGTTTCTGAAGATTACTTTCACCAGTTTAGCAACAAAATGTTGAATTTAATTTCTTAATAATGTATGAAAGAAGTAATATTTTACTTTTGTTACAAATATGACCATTTCATCCCCCTAACCTTTTCAGAACAGAACTGAATATACTTGTTTACAGAAGTAAGCTTCCTTTATTGAAACTATACAAAAAATAGTGTTACATCATTTGTTCATTCAAATATGCCTAATCAGGTTTTCTACAATGGTTACTGTCAAATACAATTTTTCAGAGGCTGGAACAAAGCATATATGAAACAGGTATCAAATCCCCTCTATCTATTTATCTATCTACATACCCCTATTTATCCTTCAAATATTACATGCAAAAGATGCTAGGAAAGTATTTCTAAACTTCCAGTTGTTGAACTCCTCTGTAATCTTTCATTTGACTCTGTGCTGAACCCCGGTCAGATATTTCATTGTCCCAGGAATGGGACTAATGCTACTAATCTCCCTGTCAGACAGATCGTGACCGCTCACATTCCCATTATCCAATTTGCAACTTAAAAGGTAATGATGATCACAGAATCATAAAATCATTAAGGTTGCTAAAGACTTCCAAGATTAGCACATCCACCCTTCAGTGAGTACCACCATGCCCACTAAACCATATCATGAAGTACCAAACCTGCTTGTTTTGCTAACACTTCCAGACATGATGACTCTACCACTTCCCTGGGCAGCGTGTTCTAACTCTTTACCACTCTTTCAGTGAATAAATTTTTCTTAATATCCAACCGGAACCTATTCTGATGGAACTTGAGGACATTTCCTCTGCTCCTTCTGCTAATTGCCAGGAAGAAGCTTCTTTCAGGTAGTTGTAGAGAGCGATACAGTCCTGCCTCAAATTCCTTTTCTCCAGGCTAAACAACCCCAGCTCTTTCAGCTCCTCCTCGTAGGACTTGTGGTCCAGATGCTTCACCAGCTTCGTGGTCCTTCTCTGGACACTCTCCAGGACCTCTCATGCCCTTCTTGTAGTGAGGGATCCAAACTGAACATAGGATTCAAAATGTGACCTCATCAGGCTGAGTACAGGGGGATGATCACTGCCCTGGTCCTGCTGGTCACACTATTTCTGATATTGGCCAGGATGCCACTGGCCTTCTTGGCCCCTTGGGCCCACTGCTGGTTCACATTAGCTGACTGTCAATGAGCACCCCGAGGTCCTTTTCTGCTGAGAGATGATGGAATGATTCCATTGGTTGAAAATAAACATATAAGTTGAAATAAACAGAGATGTTGTCAAGTCCCTGTGTTCACTAGTACATTCTCATGATCTTGACCAGCTTCACCTGGGGCCTTGTAGTGGGTTGACCCTGGCCAGATGCTGAGCACCCACTAAAAGCTGCTCATTCACTCTCCCTCTGTAATTAGACAGAGGAGAGAAAAAAAAAAAAAA
>VXAY01005166.1:17230-64378 GCA_013399855.1 Oxyruncus cristatus
AGAATTCATGAGTAGAGATAACGACTGGGAGAGGTCACTCACATACCACGGGCAAAACAGACTCAGTGTGGGGATAGAGTTTAAATTTATTACTAACAGAATAAGAGTCAAGAGTGAGCAAATAAAACAGTCTTAAAAACACCTTCCCCCGCACACACACCTCCTTCCTTCCATGCTCTCCCTCCTCCCCCCGAGCTGTGCAGGAGGATGGGAAAGGGGGCATCAGTTGTTGTTTCTGCCACTGCTAACGTGAGTCCATCCCTCAGGCAGCAGTTCTTCCCAATCTGTTGTCCCGTGGGTCACTCCTTCACAAATGAACCGTACTGGCATGGGTCCCCCACAGGGCCATGAAGTCCTACCTGGGAAAAACTTGCTCCAGCATGGGTTTCCCTCTCCATGGGCCACAGGTCTCCTGCAGGACCCTGCTCCATCTTGGGCCTCTCACGGTCACAGCCTCCTTTATGCATCCACCTACTCCAGCATGGGCTCCTCCATAGGCTGCAGGGGGGTCTCTGCACCCTGATGGTCCTTCATGGGCTGCAGGGGCCTCAGCTTTAAGTCCTTTCCCTGGTCCCAGGGAAGGCCCCCCCAACACTGCACTGACCTTGGTGTCTGTATTGGTATCCCATGCTCCCACTTTGCTCTTCCCAGGCTGGAATTCCTTCTGCACAACTCCTCTTGTTCTTAAATGTGTCATCACAGAAGCATTATATTTACTTCTAATTGGCTCAGCCTTGGCCAGTAGCAAGAAGTCCATCCTGGAGCCGGCTGACATTGGCTCTTCATAGGACAGGGGAAGCTTCTAGCAGCTTTTAACAGAAGCCACACCTATAAACCACCCCCGCTACCAAAACCCAGCCACATAAACCCACCTGAGGCCTTCATCCACACCCATGGGGCCAGGACCTCTATTTAAGCTCAACCCATTTTTAATATTGTATCTCATTCCTGCTGCATTTATTTCCCAACGCAGAGATTAGGAAACTCACCAACAAGGGCTCAGTAAACTGGGATAAATAGTACTCAAGTGAGGCATGTATCTTAAGTGATTTATTTCCAAGAGTTTAGAAGTCTAAAAAAGAGTAAACAATGGAAAGATTCAGGTGCATTAAGGGAAAAAGTAATTCTGAAGCTGAGCTCTTATAAAAAGGGCACCAAATAAGAAAACAGATCTCCAGTTTACTGCAGTTTGGGACTTTTTTTATAACATCATGCCCTCTCTACTCTACAAGTGTGATTCATAGAATCTGTAATTACAGTAAGCTCCATCCTGTAAGAAAAGGAGTTTCAAAGATAGAAGATCTGGTGGGGAAAAATGGAGTAGTAAGGGAAAAGTAATGAAAGAACCACTTCTGAACTGCTTATACTCCACACCTATGAATCTTACTGGATGTCAAGCGGTACTCCAAAACACATTTTTTAGATGCATTAGCATGTCAGTAAGATAATATCAGGTAAAAGGTGACTGCATCCTTAAAAAATAAAAGCCTAGCATAGACAGAAGCCAACTCATTCAAGGTTGTGTTATGAAAAAGCCTATGCATCTTTTCAAGCTATTCCCCCAGTAAAGTGGTCATAGCACTAAACCTGACTGTTCAAGAAGCGTTTGGACCATGCTCTCAGGCACATGGTGTGATTCTCGGGAATGGTCTTGTTCAGGGCCAGGATTTGGACTCGGTGAGCACTGTGGGTCCCTTCCAACTTGGCGTATTCTGTGATTTTTTGATTTCTGAACAACATTAAGGTAAAAATATATTTGGTTGGGTTTTTTTGTTTGTTTGCTTTTCACAGAGAGTTAAATTACAGCACATTTTAGAGAGTAATTTATAGACTTAAACCAGATGGAATTATACACACAAAAACACCTAAGGTAGCAAGGTCACACTTCAATGTCAATATCAAATACAATAACAATCCACTTACATCCTAGAATGTTCAGATGGATATGTCTCTTAACAGGTCTAAAATAATCAAAAAAGCTTTGCACCTATGTTTACCAGAAGGAAATTTAGAGGAGGGAAATAAAAAAATCATCTAATTATGCTGCATGTAAATGATTCCTTTCTGTTTGTGATGCATTCTAAACCCTATTCCAAAACTAGGGGCACTGGAAGGCCCTACCTGATCAGATATATACAATGTAGCACATAGAATATGTTATTTATTGATGAAGTCTTTTTACAATAATGGTGAAAAATATCAGTGACAAATCTTGTCTTTCTGTTCATTTTCTCATTACAGTGTTGGAATTATTAGACCATGAACAGAAGCAACAAAGAAAACATTTTTAATAACTGGATATTTCTTAATTATTTCAGTTATAAGCAATTAATGTTAAAGGAAGAGAAATCCCAATTCTCTATCAGAATGATTTAACATTCCTTTTAATTTAGACTTTTGTGTCTTTGTAAATATGCTAAGCACTTGGGTGTTGTTAATTTGTTACCCTGTGTATTAAGGTTATTGGATCACTACTGTTGTAGATAAATTGCAGCTATCATTTCATGGACCTGACTCCAGACTCCACTGAAGGTCTGCTGCAATGGCTCTTACCCATTCTCTTCATACAACTTAGGAAAGCTCAGAGCTGGCTTATTTACTTTTCCATGATCTTTCTGGTGACGATTATTTTTTTCAAACTATTTAAACTATGACCAGGACTTCCAAAACCAATCTGAAGTGTTAAGATCTTTAGTGAAAATTTGAACTGTCGAAATTACCAATATTATCTCTGGACTGGATTTCTTTGAAGGACTTGGCAGACAAGTTTTCTCAAAGTGACTTTACTTGAATAGAGTATCACTCTTCTCCAGTGACTTTCAGCAGCTAGAGAACCATGTAATGAACGCAACAAATCCAAAAGTTTCTTTGATGTCAGACTGAAGGACGCTAGAGGATGTTGGTGTTCATCACTTTAAAAAATGAGGGGTATGTAGTGTGTAATGGACTGACCGAGCAACTTCAGCTACAGGGCATGGCTCTCATTACTCTTGGTGTCCAAGCCTACAAGCACATTCACAAATATAATTCTTTTTTTTTTTTTTTAAAAAAAAAAAAGCTCACAAATAGATACTGGGTGCTATGGAATTTTATCAGAAAGACCGTACAGCCCTGTGGGTGAGGACAATATGGAGTGATATTGTTGTCAAAGTTAAAACCAAGTCTCATTCTATATCAACTGCAATTTTACAGTGAGTTAAATAATGGGTATTAATGGCTAATTTAACTGTAAATACAGGTTTTTGTTACCAAATAAAACCCTAATGGCTAACATAGCAGTATATATATTAAAAAAAAAACAAAACCAGAAATGTTAAATTCTATGAGCTATTCAACATCAAGGATTTTATTTTATAACTCTCCAGCCTATTTAGAGAGATCCCTGTTTAAATACAGAGGTACCTAAGAGACTAATCTTCAGGAATGTCATTGTGATCATATGCCACTGCACAGATCATATATTTTTTTATCTTTGCAAGATATCATAACCCTGTAAGACTTTCTGACATTTTAGGAAATGTAAGCAGCTGTAACATTGTTTGCTAACTATTTCCCTCCTCTTGGCTCACTGGAGAAAAATGAAAAAAGTTGAGTGTAGAGTGCAATGAGTAATTCAATTCAAATCTTTGAATACACACAGTTTTCCTCTCTGACTTTTCATATAAATTATTACTCAGTTAATAGTCTCAGTGGGAAAATGGTTACCAGATTATCCAAATGTTTCACCAGCTGTTTGTCCTAACTAAATTTGAATGATATCTGTTACCTATCCAGAGCCAGAGCTGCTGCTATCTTCTCAATGCTGCCCCGTGAAAGGGCAAAGAGCAAGGGGTATAAATGGAAATACAAAAAATTATGTTTAGCATAAAAAGAAAACTTTTTCACTGTGATGGTGATTGAACACTAACACAGGTTGTGCAAGAAGGATGTGTGTTCTCCATCCTTGGAGATGTTCAAAACCTGGTTGGACAAGACGCTGATCAGCCTACTGGACTTGGTCCTACTTTGCATAAGGGCATTAGAAAAGGTGGTCTCCAGAGGCACCTTCCAGTCTCAACTGTTCAGTAATTCTGTGAAATCCTGCACAGAAAAAGATAACAAACCACCAGAAATCAGGAAGCAGAGCTAGTATGACACAGGCATGTACTGTGAAACCTTAATTTCCTACTGCCTCTGTGATTTTGCAAATTGTATATATATGAGCATTTTGTACACGTGTAATAACTGATTAGACTCTTCTAGTAATCTCTTCAGTCTTCCTACTAATGGATCTTGAGTTTTGTTTCTCCCTATGTTCATATACTAAAACCAAAAATATAACGAGGTAACCTTTGCTGATGATTCCCTTTATATAGGGAAAGAGCATAATTTATTTCTGCCCAAAATGAGAACAGCAGGAGGACTTAGTAATATGGACTATAGCAATGACCATAAGGGGAAGATTTCCAGACAAAGATAAATGAGATAGGCTGTGCTTAAAGAGAATTTTCTGTAGCAGTTTCAAATGGCCAGCAAAGTACATTCATCACTCCCGAAACTCCAGGAGAACAGACATTGTATTTTTATGAAGTGTTCCGGATAATTGAGTGTAACATTCAAGCTGAGCTAGTTTTGTATGTATCAGGTAGTGAGAAAATGAAGCAGAATTAACCACACGTGAAAATGATAAATAACAAAGTAACAAGAGATTTTAAATTTTTATCTTTTGGCTGGCCTTACTACATGTAGATATGTGGGGTAGTGTCCTCATAACTCACATGGCAACTTATTAGTATTTCTCTCACATTAATTTGCATGAAATTGAAGGCATTAGATTGAGAATGACCAGTCGCAGATAGTCTGTGGTGGACATCATGAAGTCTGTGATTAGAAAGAAGCCATAAATTCTGTACAGACCCTAGCAGAGCTTTCAAAGAGTGAGAGCTGTGGTAGCAGAAAGCAACAGGCTAGATGGTCATAGCCTAAGTGTATCCAGGAACAGAATCACAATCCAAGAAGAAACTGGATCTCAGACACCCTACCCAGTGGGGATGTGGAAGAGGCAATCCACAGTTTCTGTGTGTTATGACTAAGCATAACATGGTTTATTTTTAACAGGAACAGAGTTAAACTGAGGTGGCAGGATGTGTCCCTCTGTGCTTCTTGCTGAATCAGTGCTTGAAATGTGAGGTATGCTAGAAAAGCTGTATCCTTATAGCAGTGATACCCTTGACAACCCCCTGAAGGAACCAATGGTGAGCGAAGTGAAAGCATTCCCTCAGTCTGGAGATGCATTTGTTGTGGAGGAAAAATCCTTGGATGGTAAGAGCTATGATTCAAGTGCAATGATAAATGACATAATTTCATAGTTTGTCATGTTATTTAACATGGCAGAGTTGGAAAGAATGAAATGTCCTCTGAGGTCTCCCTCTAATCATTTTTTTATATAGTCCAGTATTAAATAGGTTGTTCTTCTCTGTTCAATGCAACTGAAAAAAGACAATTATATAATTATTAAATGGGAAGGTCAGGTAGTGAATAAATGCATAAGGACTGCTTCTACAAAGACACATAGAAATGGAGTGAAAAGTATTTAAAGTTGTTTCTATTCACTCTGTGAGAAGGAAGTCCACTTAGTGGGATTAAAAACCTGAACATCAGAAAAAGAAATGGTTGATGCTCTCAAAATCTAATTACCAGCAAAATGAACACAATATATATATGGAGCTAAGATCCAAATGTTAGTCCAATTAATGTGTTACCCATTCAAATTATCTAACGAATACAGAAAAGATTTTGTAGTAATATAGATCAAAATTATACAACCTCCCTCATCAACGTTTCTGAATTTCTACCTCTTTGCTCTAGTGCTGAAATCACCCTTGTGCCTGAAGATTTACAGTGACAGTCATCCTCAGGTTTAAAGGGTTTGGGGATGTGATTGAATCTTACCAGTACACTGAATCCTGTGCTGGGAGGAGTGGGGTCCTTGTAAGTGCAGCCCCTATGACAAGGGTCTTCCCTTTCTTGAGATGTATTGGGGCATCATTCTTTACCCCATCAGCTGGCAATCAGTGTTGTTGGGGATGTATTTCTAGGTTCCTGAACATGTAACAAATATTATAAATATTATTTTTTAATTTAATTATGCCCATGATGTAAATCTACCTAATGGAGTTAAAATAAAATTTTCTTGCATTAATATATAAATTCATATTACAACTATTACTACTAAAGTCAGTGACTGGATACTAGACTAGATGGATCACTTTCTCAATTAAGTATGATAGTTTTTATATTCTGGGATAAACTGATCATGTGCACGCTAATAATGGTGTTTGGGGGAATATTTTATTTAAAATGCACTTCCTAGGTGTCTGTTCAGGTCCTTGGTATATTTAAAAGGAGAAGAATTTAACAATAAAGTAAATCTTGTACGCATGTCATGAACACAAGGAATAAAACAGCGTCTGTATATGAAAATAAATTTTGCCACAATAGGATGAACTTCTTATCAGATATGCATCACATTTTCTGTACATGCTGACATTTCAGCAAGTATTTTAAGCTGTATATTTATTCTATAATTTCAGTAAGCACATTTAAGGAGGTAATTGCAACAAAACACTGTTGCTTAAATTGAACATCTTTGCTATAATATCAATATTGACTTCAGCCGGCACTTGGACTTCAGATTAATCTTTTCCGTTTACATGTTCTATTTCCTCTTGACTGTTTTGTCCTGTCCCAAAATGCATTGATTAACATTCTCCTAGGGAGAAAAAAAGTCTCAAAAAAGAACTTCCCCTCACCTCTTAATTTGTATTCATATAAAGAGCAAGAGCTTCTAAAAGATAGGTCTACATACTGTAAAAATACTACACAGCAATGTATTGGTCAAGGCTGAACAACTTCACAAGGAAACAATATGAACTCATTTCTGTATTTGAGGAACACTTTTTTTCCCACCATCAAAATAGATTGGTAAGGTTTAGAAATTCGTTGACAATGTGCAAGTTACTATCGACAACAATTATTTATTCATTTACCTTCCAGGTGTACTCAAAAAGAGTCAGCAGGCTGATGGCATGTTGGATGACTTAAAATTATCCAGATAAGGCAGTCTAAAGTCTCGAGCTATTTGGGGTGTACACACCCATTTCATTCTGTGGAAGTCAGATTATAGAAGTGGGAACATGTAAACCCTCCAACATGTCATTGAACTGCTAAGTGTAAAGAAACAATATAGAGACTGGACTTTCAAATGCTACTAATACATGTTTCATAACATGAAATAAAGAGGAGTCAAGAATTGCTGCAGCTGTGGTTTGAGCTTCACCTACCCAAGTGCAAGGTCCTGTCCCTTTGTATCAATACAGGCTGCGGGATGAATAGATCAAGAGCAGCCCTGCGAAGAAAGACTTGTGAGTGCTCATTGATGAGAGGTTGGACATGCACCACCAATGTGCACTTGCCTTTCAGTATGTTCTCAGCTTCATCAAAAGAAGTGTGGCCAGCAGGGCAAGGGAGGTAATTCTGCTCCCCTGCTCTGCTCTGCTGAGACCTCATCTGGAGTACTGTGTCCAATTCTGGGGTCCTCAGTACAATAAAGACATGAACCTGTTGAAATAGGTCCAGGGAGGTACATAGAGATATCAGAGGGCTGGAGCACCTCTCCTATGAAGACAAGTTGTGAGAGTTGGGCTTGTGTAGCCCGAAAAAGAGAAGGCTCCAGGGAGACTTTATTGTGTCCTTCAAGCACTTAAAGGGGGCCAACAAGAGAGATGGAGAGGGATTTGTTGCAAAGGCATGTAGTGATAGGGCAAGAGGGAGTGGTTATAAACTGGAAAATGTCAATTAAAATATAAGAAAGGAATTACTTACTGTGTGAGTGCTGAAACACTGCGACAGTTTTCCTGGAGAGGCAGTAGACGAGGCATTCAAAGTCAGATTGGACAGGGCTCTGAGCAATGTGATCTATTGTGAAAAGTTGCCTATTCATTGCAGGAGGTTTGAACTAGACGACCTTTAAAGGTCCCTTCCATCCCAAACTGTTCTGTGATTCTATGAATTTATGAATCTATGATTCTCTCCCAACTCTTTTCAGTTATGTTTTTGGAACAATATAACAACTTTCCATTTCCAACTTTGGACATAAAAACATAATTTGGTGTTGCCAGTTGCTTAGTGGCATAGAGTGTAATGCAGTGACTTAATCACCCTTTTTTGTTCACGTTATATATAATTTTAATCCATAAAGAAAGCTGTTGTCTGAAACGCACCATCAAAAGAAAAGCACCAATCAACAAGTTAGAAAGCAAGAACTTGCTCTTTAATTTAAGCAACTCATGTTGAACTGACTGCTGGCCTTCCTTAACAGAGGCATTAATTAGATGAATAAAGGAAGCAAACAAAGTGCATGATTAAATAATCTATATGAAATGTAGTGCAGTACAGTAGTCTTGTGAAAGAAAAAAGTAAGAAGAATGTCAAACTAAGAGAATTTTCTTTCAGCTAAGGATTAGTTTGCTAAAATGTCATCAGATGAAAGGAGTTAGGCTAAGCTTTCCTAAAGAGAGTTACCATGTGTATTTAAATATGCCTCAAATACGTGGAAGACAAAGGTAAATTAAATCTCAAGTTAAAATTCATTTTATTTATGTGTATGTATAAATGACAAAGTATGTAGTTGCATCATCTCCTAAAAACAATTCCATAGTCCTCCTTCCTCTTTTTCTACCTGTGACATGCTGGTTTTTAATATATAAAAATTATTTCATAGGTATACACTCAAGGAAAGTATAAGATTTTCTGTGACACTTCTTATCATAGATATGTTCTTCAAGAATATCAAAGAATTTGTCTATACAATATATCTACTAGACAGAATGAAAATCATATTATTTTATTAGTTTTATATGACAAAGTTTTGGCAGCAGCTGGGCCACAGGAGTGTCTTCTGTGAGAAGACAACAGAAGCCTCCCCCTGTCCAACAGAGCCAGTTCCAGCTTGCTCCAAGATGGACCTGCTGCTGGCCAATTCTGAGTGAACCAATGACATTGTTAGCAGCTCTGTGGTAACATTTTTAAGACGAGAGAAAAACTGCTGCACAGCACCAGCTGGGACAAAAGGGTGAGAATATGTAGAGAAACAACTCTTCAGACACCAAGATCAGTGAAGAAGGAGAGGGAGGAGTTGCTCCAGGTGCCAGAGCTGAGATTCCTCTGCAGCCTGTGGTAAAGACCACAGTGAGACATGCTGTCCCCCTGCAGCTCATGGAGATCCACAGGGGACCAGACCATGCAGGACCTCGTGCCAGAGCAGGTGATGTCTTTAAGAATGTGTCCTAAAAGAAGTTCTGATCCCAATGAGAGCCTGTGATAGCTTCATGCAGGAACTGTGGCCAAGGAAGAGGAGCCAGTGTTGGAGCAGGTTTTCTGTTAGGAACTGTTTGTTCCACAGGGGACCCAGACTACTGGAGCAATCTGCTTGTGAAGGGTAAGAAAAGACATGTGCTGGATCAGTTTGTGAAGAACTACAGCCTGCTGGAAGAACCCATTTTGGAGTAATTAATGAAGGACTACCTCCCATGGGTGGGATCCCATGCTGGAGAGAAGTGCATGAGGAGGAAAGCATGTAGTGGACTGACTGCAGCTCCCTGTGTCCCTGTGATCCCCAGGGGGAGGAGGTGGAGAATTCAGGCATCAAGTCATTGCATTAAGAAATAGAAATTTGGTAGACAATAAATCTCTGTATTCCAGCTGGTCCTTGGAGATCGGAGGGGCTGGGTGTGGTTTGGCTTAATTTCTGATTATAGTTAATTTAGCACTATCAGCCTGGTTGAGTTCAATAAGAAATTGCATGATCACATATTCACAAATAATGGAGTTTACTGATTCTAAACTATAGGTCTGGTCAAGTTCAATAAGAACTTATACGATCCAGATTCACGAATTGTATGGTTTATTTAAGCAACAGGAAGGCAGGTTCAGGATTACTGGTGATAAATGCACTAAATGTATGGTAACAGAGATCTAGTAGTGTTTTATATATATATATAAATATACATATCTATATAAATATTCTCAGGTCTTCTCCAATGCAGTTAGAGGTTCAAAGCTCACCTAAAGACATTCCTTCAGGGAAGGAGGAGAGACAGAGTCTGTCAACTGATCCTGAGCAAGTTTCCCCCTCTCTTTTTGACCCAACCTTCCCTTTCTACATTATAATTTTTGTCCCATCCCAAAGGGGTGAAACAATCTCATTTTATAGGTGGGGTTTTGGTATCTACAGTCATGCATGAAAGACATGTTGTCTTTTTTCTTTATTTGAATTCTTAGGGATGTGAAAGTTAATATGCAAATAGGACTTAATGAGGGTCTGAGTTACTTTCAGTCAGAATTTATAGTTGACAGAAGAGGTAGAATAAACACTGTGGTCCTCCGACACCCACTGAGGTCACAGCAAAGGCTGTCTGACCTTCACCAGATAGTCTTTGTGTGCACTCTTATCTCCTTAAATGACTAAATTACTCCTTACTCTACAGAGACAGAGTAATGTCTCTGCAACTTCTATTTTCTTTGCTTTCTTTGTCATGATTATTTTTTGTAACAGAACAGAGCTGGTCTCTATATTTGTTCTGAGCAGTGCACTTAGTTGTTGGAGTTCTGTTTGTTTCCTTGGTACTGAACTGTGTGCACAAAATACATTCCCTCAGCTATATATAATTTAGGGAAGAATACATATATGTGTTTAAAACTGGCCTTGCTAAGTAGCCTGTGTTCAGAAGAGCTAGAGTTTCAGAGGTTGATACAGTAAACATTTCTAGTAAAAGTGATGAGGTTTGTTTTATCAGGAAGTCATGTTAAACATCACCTTTTATAAATGTTGAAATGGATCAAAGTAGTCGACATCTGACCTTTCAAGGGATTGTTTAAACTGACAAGACTGCATAGGAAATTACATGCTGGAAGAAATAAGTAGAAGTTTCAGGACAGTCATCTGAATGGAATGAATAGTGCTATATAAATCAGTCTGAATTGCATTCATCTAGTCAAATGTGGACAACTATGATTTACGTTTATACAGCTGCATTAATCCTGTAGACTTCCTGCAAAATGAATGCAGAATATTAGGTGACATCTACGCTGCTGACTTAATCTAACAAAGAAAGTGACTCTTGACTCCCTAGTCAATTGTACCAGTGTGATTGATGTCAACTATTTTTCAGGCCAGACCCTCTAAAGCTGAATGGTGGCATCCACAGTTTCTAGGCTGTCATTCAGCTCCAGATTCAAGAAATATAGATTTAGGACTCTAAACAAATAGTGCAGCTGCCACCAACTAGATGGCTTGTGCTGTTTGAGATGCCTTAAAGTATTTCTCCTGATGTCCAGCTACCAACCTGGGCACAGGTTTTTTTATTGGTCCTCTATTAGACCCTTGTCCACAGCTTGAACACCAGTGGGAGGACCTATGTCTTTTCTAAGCAGCAATTGGAGATCAAGTGATATCTCCAAGGGAATATCAAGTGACACTTTCCACATATGGGCAACAGAATTAGGCCTAATGTCCAGAAATGTATGGGACTATTTTAAACCTTGCAACATATTTTCTAATCCTAAGTAGACTTTCTCTGTTCCATGCAGTGTCTTAAATGGCATTAGATGCATGTGTTTAGACAACTGAATCCCACAACCAATCTCCACTAACACTAAAGAGATAACATGACTTTTAGTTAGAAACTTACATTAGACACCCACATTTTTTGTATTTATAGCCTATAACTTATTTCTGTGCATTCATTGTAAATATGGAAATTCATGTAAGATTAATATAAGTCTGTCTGCCTGGTTATTGCATTTATAGCTTTCATATTCATTAACACACTTATCTGATGACAGTTGTATTATAGACCCTAAATATTTGCAAAGGGTTGAAAGAATGAAATAGTATTTTCAAGACTCATCTGTTCATTGTACACCAAGATTTAAGCTTACACATTAAGGAAAAACAATTAGAGTAGGAACACAAATAATACTGAAAAAATGTGGTCCAAGAATAAGAAAAAAGCTAAATGAATATTTCTGTATGTACATTGGAAACCCTTCATAAGTAACAACTGCTTAATCTTTCGAAGGTCATTGGAGGACAATAGGCAGCTCCTGCAGGGTAAGTAGCAACTCAGACAACAGTGTTTTTAAAAACTTCTTGCACTGAGTTGAACAGTGGATCGACTGTTTGTTGGATCCTAATTGCTTGCAATTCTAGTCTTGTCAAGGAAAAAGTATATGACACTGAACATACACTTTTATTGAAACTTAACACATACATGACAAGGCACTACAGCTTTGTCTTGTGACTGCTGTCTCATTAAGTCCTCTATGGAGTTCTTTGTTTCCTCCAGTATTAAACTCCTAAGGCTTTAGCTGACACCCTCTCAAATATTCATAATTGATACTATGCTCTTACAAAGCCCAAAGCACATACAGCTACATGCACAACATGCACATAAGCACATTCACAGTCTGTACAAGTTATTATTGCTAGTGGGCTGTTACATAGCCAAAAGCAAGAATCATATTACTGATTATATGATCATTAATTAAACAGAAAATGACTCTCTTTCAAGCTCATCTCTAAAAAGACTGAGTAAAAGGGTTGTTATTTTTGAGAGCTGACTGACTGATACCTGTCTACCTTCTTACCATATTTCAGGTAGGTGTAAATTTATAGGCACAAGTTCTAGATGCCTGTCCATGAGGTACCTCGAGCAATGGCACTGCACAATGTTAGATAAGCGAACTTCCAAAAGCAGTAAAGGTTTCAACATTAAAAGATCATGAAATAAGTATTCCTTTTGACATTTCTTTGTGAAAAGTGTTGTCTAAAACTCAGAGAAGAGGCAGGCGATAGTGATGAAAGCTATGCTCTGTTGAATGAGAAAATTTGAAAGAGCTCAGTGGTATATGAAGTGAAGAATGATATTCCAGTATACTTCAGGTAAAAAAAAAATATTTTGAAGTTTTGAAAGTGATCTGCTTTCTATTTATCTGCAAAGAGACCTAGTATCCTGTTTTGCTCATTACAGAGAGAACAGACTCCTTCAGTTAGATCAGAGAAGTCAGTCTTCCTGCTGCCTACTTTGGTGACTTCAAGTAAGACACTCAAATGTGTTTGTTTGGTTTCTTTAACCTGTATTTAATCATCTCACCAAAATACACTTCATATTTTTCACACAGTCAGTGTGTAATGACTGCATTAAGGAAAATGTCAGTGTTTCCACTTAAAACGGACAGACAGAAATAAAAGGTGTATAGATATAACAAAGAAATTTCTTAGATATGGGATCTAAAGGTTTAAAGCTTTTGGCAGCAGATTTTATATTTACCCTGCATTGCATTCTGGGGGAAAAAAAAAAAAAAAACAAAAAAAAAAACACAACCAAAAAACAACAAACAATGAATTCCAAATCTCTTTTTGCTTGAAAAATAGGAAAAAAAGGATGAAGAATGAGGATGAGATTGAAGTCACAATTGGACATGCATATAGAATGAAATTCATATGCTTGAGAAGGAAAATCTGTGAACATGGCAAAGGAAGTCAGTCAAAAGACTGTCTCTCTTCTAATTATTAAAATGTTAGCAAATCACTTTTCCTTTCATCCATATTTGACATAAGAAAATGCTATGCTTGTGAGTAAATATATTCATTTTAATTCACATGAAGAGCAAATATTACCTGGTAGGCTGCAGGCTATCAGAGCTTAAAATTTCTGAGTTTTGTACGCATATTTTTTTTTCTGAGTACAATTCTTACATCTCAGATTGAAGATCCTCAGAAATAAGAAACATTTAAGCAAGATCTTATGGCTCTATCTGCACTAATAGTGCTAAGTCTGCACTAAAAGTGCTCTGAACTGTTCTAGGGCTCTGAAGGCAATTCCATGATACAGCCTGTTTCTGTGCCAGCAAAATGCCTCAGGCTCCCGAACACTGCCTACTGGGCGAGAACAACTTAGGAGCTAAACCATGTCCAGGAATTACTAGGGCAAGTGCTATTTGGAATGGGTCAAATTGTGCCAGGGAATATGCCAATAGTAAGCACAGTCCAGTGTATACTGAATTTAATACTATTCATACCTATTCATATTTTATGGTAAAACTGTACTCTAGTTTTGGTACATCTGTTTTGTGTCTGAATTAATAATGATATCTTGCAACTATACATTTCTATTTCTCAATAAAGCTATAAGAAATCATAACATCATAATATTTAAACATGTATTTTCAAATATGAGCAATATGAGGGATAACTAGAGAATATAATCCTGAAGCCAGATTCTAGAATTTATGCCAATTTTCATGCCAATAGTATGTTTTACCTTCTGACAAAGCAACTCACTAGGATTACATCTCTCTCTTCAGTAGACAGAAAGATAGCCAAAGGATTGGAACAGACAAGAGTGGGAAAGTAAAGTGATTTCCTTAAAATGACAAAAGGAAACAGTGGAGATTAGAATCTTAACCAAATATTCTGCCCTACAAAGTCTTTAATCATTTGTCAGGTTCTCCTAACTCATATTGAAAGGGACAGAGTATGAACAAAAGTGGATGAGATTTTTAGCAGCATTTGTGGAGAACCATGAACTAGGTAACACGAATTATAAGAAATTCTCAATGTTATCTGTTGTTTCATAGTTCAAATATTAGTATACTATGTATCTATTTCCAACAATACAGTCTACTTGCCTATGAGATTTTTAACTTTGTCATTCAATCCCAATTGTCAAACATAAACTGCCAGCAAAAGCTATGAAGACTCAAGTTATCTGTTATACAAAACAATTTTTATAGTTAGTGTATGACATATTTTTGAGTTATTGTGTTCATCCACAGAAAAATGAGGAAGCAAAACTGAAACCCTTATTTTATAATGAAGTAAATGTGACAAAAATGTGTCTGGTTCTTTAAAAAAGAAATAGTCATGGGTTGAGTCTAGAAAATATGTTACTCTCAATCATTATTTTTAATGTGTTAAACAGGAAAGATAATTTTTAAACAGCTGTCCTAAAAAAAATATACAAACTTGGTAAGATAGGCAAGTTAATTGATCCATTTTCTAGATAACGCATCTGCAATCATTCCAATATTTGAAGAAAGCTACAAGCAGTCTTTCCTACTTTCCTGTAGCTGTCCTTACTTGGTTTAATTTGTAATTCCTCTGAGAAGAAAGTGCTTATATTAGTCTGAATATATGATAAAAAGGGGACCACTCGGTGTTCTTGAGCAAACACCTGTCAGGATTACGATTGAACAGAATAATGATCATGATTTGAAAAGGCATGTTCAAGTCTAATAAGGAAGAGACAAAATGTAATACTCCATAGTTTCCTGTTTGTTGTGGATTAGCCTTCGTAAACATCCAAGCCCCACACAGGTGCTTGCTCACTCCTCCGCAGCAGAACTGGGAATAGTAAGAAGGTAAAGTGCAAAAACCTGTGGGTTGTGGTAAAGACGGTTTAATAGCAAAAGCAGAATATGCAAGCAACGTAATAAAAATAATTGTTTCACTACTTCACCACTTCCAGGAAAGCAGGACTCCATCATGTGTAACAGTTACTTGAAAGGTAAATATCATAATTCCCCCTCCACTTTCCTCCTTCTTTCGCCAGCTCTTTTTACTGAATGTGATGGCATATGGTGGGGGTCATCCCTTTGGTCAGTTGAGATCAGCTGTCCTTGCTGTATTCCCTGACAACTTCCTAGAATCATAAAGGCACAGAATAGTTTAGGTTGAAAGGGACCTTTAAACACACCCCAGACCAATCCTGCTGCCATGGGCAGGGACATCTTTCACTAGATCAGATTGCTCAAAGCCCATGAAACTTCACTGTGAACATTTCCAGTCCACAACCTCTCTTGGCAACCTGTTACGGAGTCTCACCACTCTCACTGTAAAAAATAAATCTTCCTTGCATCCAATTTAAACCTACCCTCTTTCAGTATCCCTGTTGTCCCTTCTCTTGTCATTTCCAGGCCTTGGTTAAAAATCTCTGTGTACTCCCCAGACTATTCACTTGCACGGTAGAATGAGAAGCAGAGAAGGCTTCATGTTGTGTAAGCACTGTTCGGCAAGAACTGAAACATCATTGTGTTATCAATGTTGTTTTGGTCACAAATCCAAAAATTAGCTCCATACTAGCTACTATGAAGAAAACTAACTGTGCAAGTCAGAACTAGTACACTTCTCATTTCAATTACAGCGTTTCACGGTAAGCAATAAAAGTCTGAAAGAATAATTGACATAAAGAAGGTAGGTAGTAACTGCAAAACCACACTAAGATTCACATTATTCATGATGATGATAGAGAACCATATGAAGGTAATGTGCATTCTAGGGTATTAAGTATATTAATGCCAGTGAATAAATAGTTCGCTAAAATAATGGAAAAATAGGTATATGTCTAGTATTGGACAAGTATCGTATATAGTATAGCACTGGAGTAGAACCTATTATATGGTTTTTTATCTAAGTTACTATTTTAAGCTGTAGATGTTGCAATTGAATCTTGCTGCTGGTCAAAGTTACTAAGCAACAATGACTTTAATGGCTTAAATAAAATTATTTTTTTATTACTACTTATTATTCTATGTATAGATAGTAACTATTTCACAAAGTGAAATTTACCTGGAAAACATGAAAATAGTACCTGGACAATACAATTCTGTTTAAAAAATCCTACATAGATAAGTAGATTAAACGTTAATTGACTGGTGTTTTGATTACACAGGTATTAAAAACCAGTAAGCTACAGCTGACTAGAAATTGTTCCTATTATCACATTTATACTGCAGTTCTCACAAAGGCTTATCTACAACTTCTTTTTTTTTACAATTACTTGGTCACACATATTCAGTGACTTGCATGCTGATGCATGAGAAGACCATTTTATTTACCCACCAATAACACAAATTACTCAGTGCAGTGTGAACAGCCACAGTTTTGAAGAAGATAAAGAGTGGAAAAAACTACTTCAGAAAACAAATGTAGTTATTACTTAATCTTTAATAAAACAGCTTGTTAAGTGAAATGTCAAAGGGAGGGCTAGCAATGTACTATTTCTGTCTTATCAGATGCTGGATAAACAAATGTCCCTGCAGAAAGCGAGAGGCTTTGTCTGTGCTGTCGCAGTAGTACAAGATGACTGGATGTTGACATGTGTGTGGGCTTGAGTTAGGTACACACACCTGGCTTTCTTCTGCTTTAAAAGAGAGTCAATTTAGAGAAGGATGTCTCTCACCAAACCTTTGCTAATGCTCTTTGGCAATGTTCCAGTTACTCCAGGAAGACCATCAGGGTGTTATACTCAGAAGCGTGTAACAGACAAAAGGGAACACACCATATGTTGAAAGCTAAGAATTTGAATACTAAACCAATTAATGTTTTACAAATCCAAATTATCTAATGAACACAAAGATTTAGTAATATTACAAAAGAAACTGTTATACCCCTTTCCACATGCACATTTCTGAATATCTTCCACTTCAGTGCCGACATCACACTTCCATCACCTATTGTGAGATGGGTGAAGAAAAGTCTTGTTTTCATAGTTGACTTTATTTCTCACTATCCTAATCTATTTTAGTTAACAAAGAAGTAAATTAACTTTCCTCAAGTCAAGTCTGTTTTGCCCATGATAGTAATTGATAAGCAATGTCTCTGCCTTTATCTCAACCCATGAACTTTCTATTTTCTACCACTAAAGAAGAGGGGGTGAATGACCATCTGGGTGGGAGTTTGGCCTACCAAAACAGACCTTCCGTGTGCACTCTTCTGAATATCTACACCTTTGTTCTGGTGCCAAAATAAACCTTCCACATTCCCTCTAGACCTAAAGGTTCTCACTGTCAGTTGTTCTTGTGGTTGCTGGGTTGGGAGATGTGACCACATCATTTAGAAGACTGATAAAGAAGGTAAGTCTCATAAAACTTGACTGATATTGACGTCACACTGCCAATTGTTATTTTGTTGTGTTATCAGTCATTATGACTGCATTTTCAAAGCAGTCAGTCCCTAAGAATCATATTGTGCTTTACCCGTGAGTGTGCAACAGCATGACTACACTTACTGATGGTCTTAGCCACCAATGCTGAGCTGGCCAATCTAGAGCCTCATTGAGGAAGGTTAGGATTGAATTCTTGAGGCTGGGAAATTACAGTACTTGACCATATGTTAAAATATGATTATTTCTGACCAGGTTCTCTGAGACACTTCATGTATGGAGGGTAAAATGGTTAATATTGATTTTACTGATTTGAAGATTGTGGATGTTACACAGAATTACTGGTTTTGCCAAGTTACACAAAATGTACTGAAAACACAACATAAGTGACACTTTGAACTTATGATTGAACTGTGCATTGCACTAGCTATACTTTGCAATGAAATTCCCATTACTGATCTCAATACAATGCTCACCATTACTACATTCATGTCCCAAATCACTGGGAAGGAATACATGGGTTGCAGCCAGCTCAAGGCTTTGGAATATTTTTTGTACTCTTTGTTGGGCTGAGCCATACGTATACTCCTCCTATCTGAGTGACTCAGGGAAATACTTACACCACTAGTTGATCCACTCAACTGTTGAGAGTGGTTTATCTATAACTTATGTGACCCTCTGGTCCTCTTTGTGTTGAGATTTGGTCAGCTTCTTTGCATCACTGTCTGAGCTGTACAGGCATATTACCCTTGCCCATCTCCACTGAGCCTGCTTCCATGAGAGGGTCTTATTCAGTGAGTCATATTCCATCTCTAGGGATTTAGTCAGTCACATCATTATTACATTGTTTATGGTTCTGGGCCCTCTGATTTTAATCAGTGCCATTATTTTCAAGGCTTTTACTCTTATCCCATGATTAAAATGTACTTCATGACAAGAGATGTCTAGTATCGAGCTTTTACACAGCTCACAACACATCTCCCAGAAGGGAAATTTTCTGGTTTTTACTGACATGAATTTTTTAAGTGTTTGTTTTCCACAGCTAGGGGGGAAAAAACAGGCATATAATTATGCCTTCAACAAGTTTTAACATTATTTTAGTACTTTTACTATTATTTATAGAAAGATAAATTTTAGTGAGAAGAAACTATGCAAAAAATCAGAAAAAAATATCTGATTATTTTCAAAGTAATCTGCATATCAAGTTACACAGCTAGCTATCTCTTCTGCTGTTTTCTGGAGATGGTAATGATCTCAGTGGCTTCAGATGCTTTCTTAGGACTTTATTTGTCCAAAGCAGATTAATAATTTCATAAATATTATTTCACCTTCAAGCTATAAAGAAGATATTGCAATAGACCTTCAAAGCATCTACTTGAGATGTCTTCCTTCCTTCCTTCTTGCAAGGTGCATTGGTAAGCTCCTTTTCTGGAGATATTGAGATTTGTTTATGCTTGTTTCTCCAGCAGCTCCAGACCACATGAATAATGTAGGAATGTAAGTAACACTGTAAAACTAAACATAGCAAATAAGTAGAAAGCTTTCGATATTGCTACAAACCACATATGGGTTATTCTCAGGAGCTTTGAGGACATGTTATTTAAAAAGTAAAATTTTTATGAAAAATAATGGGTGATACCACATTTTATTGTGATGAATTTTTAAACATCTATATGTTGTGGTAAAGAAGAATGTACAGATACTTTCAAAAAAAGGCAATTTTGTAACTATAAACCTGAGGGGAAAAAAGCAAAGAAGGGAGTTACACATTTTTTTATCAGATGTATTACTACAAGAGGTTTTGCTGATCTCCATCTGTTTTTTTTTCAGTAGTTATATTCCAAGAAATAGATAATCTAATCTAAATTCATGCACATTGAAAAATGTGAAAGACTTTCTCGATGTCTGATCTTGATATATGCACCAGCTACATCCCAGGTTTGTATCAAGCCAGTTCCGACTTACCAGCTTCCTCTCAATTTTTTCTTTGTGCAGCTGCTTTTATATTTCACTAGGTCTCTGAGTGATAGCACAGTTCTTGCACAAAGCTGGAATAATCTCAAAAGAAGAAAACTTCCTTTTCAGGGTCTGTAATTGATGGCATGCATCAATTGAAGGCTACCAGGCAGAAAGCAGAGAAAGAAAGAAAACACAATGCTAAAGGGAAACCTCCCTCCAGTGGCCAGGTCAGAAGAGCGATTGGGTCACCAGATAAGCATTCTTTGGACATCTTCTACAACATACCATGTAGTGATGACAGTGAAGATGATGTTAATGATGATCTTCATGTTTTCTCCCTAGTATAATTACACTCTTCAGTGAGACAACTTCAAGATCCCCTGTGTCGTTTTTGTTTATGACTGTATTAGTGCTGGCTAGGGAAGCTTAATTAAATGTGAGTTTTGCATGCTAATTGCTTGTTAAGCTTTGTGCATGTGTATTAATTTGTTAATATTTATCAAATACGAAAATTACTATTATCTTGTTATCTACTAGGTTCTATTCATTGTAATATGAATGTATAGACTAAGAGCTGTAAGATGAATAGTGAAGGGATCTTAGTGCAGGGTTATAGACTAAAACTGCAAGTAAAAGGGTGAAGAGATAAGGGGAAAAGCAAGATGGTGATCTGTTCAAACACAAAGTGGAATAGAGGCTTAATTCCATTGAATACAGGTAGGAATCTAGGGCTTTTGTTATGTTTGGGATATTGCAGCTATTCCAGAAAAGCAAGATTTTCCTATAGGTCCTATATCTTTTCTGTTAGCCCTGTGAGGGTATTTTCATATATTCTAAGTAACCTGAAATGTCACTTGATGTCTTCGTGTGGGTAGCGGTATTGAGCTATAGATATTTGTCTTCTGGATAATCAGTGTTAGCTAAAATGAGCTCTACTGTCAATTTCCATTAGTCAAAGAGAAAAAAGTGGACTCCTCCAGGAGAAAATACAGTAGATGTATATTCTTACAAGCCAAGAACCTTCTCCGAACTTCTTATTGAACTTGACTGACTAAATATGGAAAATAAAGGAGTGGTTTGGTTTTAAATATTGACTCTTAGTGTCACTTTTAATAGCATAGAGTATCCTGTCTGGTCTCAGAGTGGTTTCCTGCAGAACATGTGTAATATCTGCTAGTATCATGCAGAGGTCACAAATAACCTCTGCTATTTCAGAACTTCAACTGTCTAACACAGACACTTAAACTTGGTCTGCAAGTTTTTGTGACTTGAAATACAACCTGTCTTCAAAATTAACACTCACACATCTTGTACTGAATACTTTTAATGTGAAACCCCCATTACTGTTTACTAAATGAACTCAAACTGGTACCCTCACACTGATGCAAAACTGCTGAAGGTCAATCAGCAAAGTCACGTTAAATTGCAGTGGCCAAGGAGGTGTAGCCAGGATTGGGTTAGACCTAGTTTTATTTAGCAACTTTATTTCTGTTTTGGATGGAGGAGCAAATGGAACATTAATTAAATTTTCAGATAATATGAAATTGCAATGTATTATGAATACCATTGTGGAGAAAGAAATAATCTAGCAAGACCAAAGAAAGTTTGAATTATTGGCAGCAAATAAAATGATATTTAGTCTTGGGAAATATGCAAGCTTCAAATCTGGGGAATTACAATTCAGAAAGACCCTTTGAGAGAGGGAGGAAATTTTGTTGGCAATAAAGACTAGGGGTGAAGAGAATAGCAAACCTCATGTGAACTTCAAAGTACTGTAGCAATAAAAAAATAAAGTAACACTGAACTTCAGAAATAAAGATGTTGGAAAGCAAACTCAGATATTCCTTGTTTTTTGGTATTAGAAATTAGTTTTTAGAACACTAAGCAGATGTGACACTTTTTAATGAAGAATAGCTTGACAAACTGGAAAAAAATTAGAAATTTTAGAAAACTAAATTCACTGTCTGGAAGAATTAATGAGAATATTGAAGAATAGAAAATTTGAATACTGTAAACTGGTTACAGGAAATCGCTAATTAAAATAGCAATTTGAAACATGAAGGGTAGAAATACTGAAAAAGAAGAGCTGTAATTGGAAAATTAGATGACATTTACTCAAAGAAAAAAATCAAGCTGTTAAGGTAACCAACACAATTTAGATACATTTGTCTGTTTTGTAACTATTCATCTTTAGAGATGACAACTGTGCTCTTTTTGGCTTGGATAGGGTTAATTTTTTCTCATAGTAGTTGGCATGGCGCTCTTATTTTAAATTTGTGCTGAAAATGGTGCTGATAACACAGGGATGTTTTAGTTAATGCTGAGCAGTGCTTATACAGCTTTTCTGACTCTCACACCACCCCACCAACCAGCTGACTCATGGTGCACAAAATTTTGGGAGAAGACACAGCCAAGACAGATGAACCCAACTGACCACAGGGATATCCCATACCATATGACATTATGCTCAGCATGTAAAGCTGGTGGAAGAAGAAGAAAGGAGGGGATGTTCAGAATGCTGGTGTCTGTCTTCCCACCTCACCCTAACGCGTGATGGAGCCCTGCCTTCCTGGAGGTGGCTGAACACCAGATTGCCTATGGAAAGTGGTGAATGAATTCCTTATTCTGCTTTGCTTTTGTGTTCAGCTTTTGCTTTACCTGTTTAGGTTGTCATTATCTCAACCCATGAGTTTCTTCACTTTTACTTTTTCTATTCTCTCCCCTATTGCAGCGGTGTCAAGTGAGTAAGAAGCTGTGTGATGCTTAGTTACCAGCTGGCGTTAAACCACAACAACAGTTCCTCTGGTTAGTTGGGTATTTTACACAATAGTTGACATTTAGTATTGAAGAACATTCAGTACTCTTCTCCTGGGGTTATTCAGAACTGGATTCTCCCATGCAAAAGTTGAACAAGTAGATAAAGATACTGGTTTATGTACCAAAGATGGATAGTTTAGACATTCTGCTGATGGCAAACATAAGAAGAGATAAAGCAACTTCGAATGACATTTCTCTAGGATCTTTCTTCTTCCTACTCAGTTTTTCTGACTTCTGATGAGAAGTCTTTCTATGAAGAAACTTTGGAAGGCCGAGGCTATACGGCGACCATTGTTTGGAACATCTTCATTCTACCAGTCCTGATTATTAGCACCTGGACCCTGCCTAGTCAGCCCAGTCCTTTAGTGGATGTAGTGGTTTGGTTTAGGCCTCTTCCTAGCAACCAGGTCGAAACTAAGGAGGTACTCATATCCCAATATTCCATTCTATTCTTAACATAAGCAGAAATATAAAAAAGAAGGGGGTAGGAAGTTAGAGGTTAGATCCCTTCTAGTGGAGTTGGAGAATGCAGCGACCTCCCTGTGGCTGGGCTCCTTGTGTGGGGGTGTAGGTCTATGGGTTTTTGAGAGGCTATTGCCTTTTCTCTGATTCGAGAGGAGAGATCCAATAGTGGGCTGAGTCGCCTCTGCTTTCTGAAGGAAAGTATTAGGATTTTGTTTCCTAATTCTTTATTGGCTGGGTACATCTGTTTTGTCTGGTTTTTCTCTGTTTTTGGGGTGTTGGGGTTCTTTTTTTTTTATATATATGCATATACTTTTGTAACTGTATATAAGTGTAAAATATTTATGCATATATATTGCTTTGGTTTTGTTATTTTGATTTTTTGTAGGGGTTTTCTTTCCGTCCCTTGACTTCCCCTGTGTTCATAAAAGGCGGGGGGGAGGGGAAGCCTTCTCTGTGGTTTTGGGAACTTGGCTGGGGGCCAAGTCAAAACCACCACGGTGGAGCAGCACCAGTCCCTGTTGGCAGATTCCTTTTATGTGGCCTTTCTAGAGGTCTCCTCTTGTATTTCATTTATACTGGTGTATTTCATTGTGTGATGACTGTGAAATATTAGGACTTTCCTTACATTCTGTAGTAGGGTGTTTAGGTAATTTTTTTTAGCACCAAACTGTAATTTTCAGTTGATTATGTCTTTGTTTCACCTGATAACTTTCTTCAAGATAGATTCAGAAAGAAAAGGAAAAAAAAAATCCCTATACTCTCCCATTCTTTTCAACTTACATTTCCTTAGTCTTCCATTATGTAGACTCTACATGTATTCCATAACTGTGATTTTCCTCAGAGGAGACTTGGGGAATCCATAAGGGCTTCTTATTTAAGTGACCCATGTTTAGCTATCCAGATTATCTCAGAAGACAGAAAAGAGGCAACCCATTCAATGACAAAGCAGAACTAGAAGACAGAAACAGAAAGTGGGGTACTTATTCAGGATCTGAAGGAGAAATGCCGCACAGTTTAACAAAGCTGTTGCACTGAAACTGTTACTTTAATCCTTTAATCCTCTTCCAGCAGATGAAGGGAAATGATTATTCCCTTCTCTTCTATGCCTGAGGACTGCATGTAGAGAACTGTGCCCAACTGGGGGCTCCACAGTACAAAAAGACACTGAAGACAGGAGTAAGTGTAGCAGAAGTCCATCAAAGTGTACAGGGGCTGCGCCCCATGATGTACAAGGAGGGTATGAGAGGACTGGGTTTGTTCAGCCTTGAAAACTGAAGGATACTACGGGGATTTTATTACTGCCTACAATTTCCAATAATAACAGATTGTTAAAACAAAACAAACTAAACAGGATCAGAATTTTCCAGGGTAGACAGTGGACGACAAACTGAGTTGCTATAGCACAGTGGGCAAAAATTGAAAGATGGGAAATTCTGACTTGGTAAAAGGAAAAGGTCTTTCACCGTGTGAGTGATTCAACTCAGGAACAGTCTTCTTGGTGATATACTTGGAGATATTCAGAACCAGACTGGTCATGATGCTGAGCAACCTGCTTGTACTGGACCTGCTTTGTGTAGGACATTGAACTGTATGACTTCTCAAGGTACTTTTCAACTTGCGTGCTTCTGTATTTCTATGAAAAGTACGGCCTTTATGCAGGTACACAGAAAATTTGAGGGGAGAGAAATATAGTTACACATTCAGATGAGATTACAAGAATATAAATTTCTTACAATGGACATTTTTTCCTTTACACTACAAGCAAGTGTGTACACACTATTAATTCTTTTAGACTGATTGAACTATGAGTAAATCTAGAAGTTTAGGGAGATACTTATCTCCATTTTCAATACTTAATTTAAAGTTGGTTAATCCCTGTTTGTCTTCTGTCACAAAGTATCATATTGATTAGCAGATTGTGGCTAAATCTTTTGTCAGCTAAGCTTTCTCATCATAGGAATCTTGTTGAATAGTAGCCCTCTCATGGAGGAAAACAGTACTGATTGACCCTACTCTCCAAAATCACATGGGGAGAAAAGATCATGAGAAAGAAGTAAATATAGATCTAACTTTGTAAATAAAAAAGGTAGATAAATCCAAAATATAGGTGTATATTGACTTTTGGATTGAGTTCTAGTGAGTGTGTATTCCCAGCATGTAATTAATAAGTCCCCAATTCACTTTGGGTTTAGCTTACCTTCCGAAACAACTCTTTGCCTATACCTTTAAGCTGTCACAAATACACTTCTCTCTTTCCTAAATACACTTCCGTGTCCATAGGTACACATTTTTGTTAATTCTTGGCACATCAAATTCTATTGTCTACAAGAAGGTTTATTGTAAGGCAACTGTTTCCAATGGTCTGTCATGTATACTTTTAAAATATGAACTGGCAGATTTTCAATATCATTTTCTATTTGACACCATGTGTGTAGGCTCCTGAAAATATTAAAGTGAAAATTTGCTAATAACATGAATTTTTTTAAATGTATCTTTATAGTTGTATTTAATACTAAATTTTGAAGCTTCAATCCAGTCTTAGGAAAAAAAAAAACAAAACTTTTTTCTTTTTTTTTTCTGGTTTGCTCAAAAGACAGCAAAAGAGAGACAAGCCTGTAATCTTTACCCTTCATTATAGACAAACAGTAGTCTGTAAACTGGCCTTACAATGATTCTACATTCAGCAAAGTAGCATGCTGACTATTCAAGCATAAGCTTAGAAAAGGACTTTATCTTTTTTAGGTTCAATGGAGTATTTGCTGAACACCACAAACTTCATTTGTTAGTTAGTTTAGTACATGACAAAACAGATAGGTACAAATGAAAGTAAATCTTTGAAACAGAATCTGTAAATAGCAAGTCTTTGAACTGGAGGATATACAGTTTAATTGCTGTACTTCTGCCTTCCTGACCAAACTCCTGATCTGCAGGAACTGGCAGTCATTGTATAATACCTTCCCTTTGTATCTGTTTCTAATGGCTGTTTGCTTGATTATTCACAACCTATGTGGGTTTTTTAATGTCTGTCTTAACACGTAAATACAATAACGAACTGAACCAACATTTTTGCAATCTAATAATGCAAATTCTACTGAAAATACAGATTTCCTTGTGTCCATTCTGGCCTATGACGGACTTGCTTGTCAGTTGATTTTTTAAATTGATGCAAGCATTTTATAGGAAATGTAATTTTCTCCAAATTCCACAGTTAAAAGGATAAAGGAATCTGGGTAAAATAATCTGCAAAACAGATTGTATGGATATCATCATCAACATATAGTTCAATACATTGAAGAAAAAAACCAAAATACTTGATATTGAAAAATAAATAATGCAAGAAAAATATTTTAACTATTTTATCAAATCCTCATTCAAATAATACCATCAAAATCTTTACAAATGTAACTAAAACTGAATTAATACCAAGCTTAATAAACAACCACATCACTAATGAAGTGTAAAGACAATTGCAAGGAGACACTTAATTAGATCATTTATAACTCACTAAGTAGCAAACTGCTATACCCCCTGTTGGTTACTGTTAAGGATGAAAAGAGATGAAACAGCAGAACTGTTGCTTCAGATGTTAAATTAAGTTTGTATGTTCCAAGCAGCTAGTGTGCATGTGTCCATTTATTTCAGTAATATCACTTTTTCTGCTGAAGTCCAATCGACAGGTCCTTGGAATGTGAGAGCTAAATACCTAGAGAGCATGCAGCTATATTGTCTAACTTTGCAATTTAATTGTAATTCATGTTCAAAATATATACAGAAAACTTTGCTATGTGGATGAGCAAACCGTATTCACTTGCCTACAATAGGACTTGTCATTTGGAAAGATGATTTTAGTCAGGCAATATCAAGGTGAAGCTGCCTTTTCTGAATTTGTGAGTACCAACAAACAAAGTTAAGGTAACTTCTATCTACCATACTTTAAACTGCAGAGCTTGTCAATAAGCAGGTCTTCCAAAGGAAGATGTAAACACGATCTCATTAATTATCACATAGTCAGGTCTTCTCTCTTTAATTTTCTATAAGTTGTAATTCTCTTTCAAATAAAAATGTCAGAGAGTTAACTAAACCTTAGTGGAAGGACGAAAGTATCTGTATTTCCAGACTATGAGTTTTTGGAATTCAGATAATATCTCTTAGAGTTAATTTACTCATGAGGAAAAGGATCTGGAGCAGGAAGCCCTGGCTTTTGGCTCTCCCATAAGTTGGCTGATTGACACTGGTCGAGTTGCTGATAAGGACAAGTGTAGCTAGCTTTCCCTGGAATAAATTAATTCAATTTAACTTTATCTCCACTATAAATTCATGAAGCATAAATGTTCTGAGTTAAAAATGTATTTGTGTGCAATATAATGAGTTGTCATTTGGCCTTGCTTCACAACAATGTATTTTAATATTTTAGTGTTCAGAATGTCATCACATGTTAAACAGCACACGTAACATGGTACAAAAAATTATATGCCTAAGCAGTCGTTCTGAAACAGATTGTCCATGTACTCATTTTCACCTTATTGCTCTGCTAAACTCATGCTGGGGTTTTTTGTGCATATTCTGACTGCTGGAGAAAACGTTATTTCAGTTCTGAGTAATGTTTTGGTTTTTAAGGTATTTATGTTGTAGCCAATTTATGCTTTTCAGATTCTAAAAAAAAAAAAAAAAAAAAAAAAAAAAAAAAAAAAAAGAAACAACAAAAACAAAACTTTACAAATTTTCAAGATTGAAGAAAGCAAACAGGAATTACTAGGGGTTTTTGTTTGTTTGTTTGCTTGTTTGCTTGTTTAAGTGTACTGGTTTTGTCTGGGATAAGCTAGTTTCCTTCACAGCAGCTTGTATAGGTCCACGTTCTGCATTTGTGCTGAAAAGTGTGTTGATAACAGAGGGATGGTTTACTTACTTCTGAGCAGTGCTTATGCAGAGTCAAGGTCTTTTATGCTTCTCTCCCCACTACACCAGAATGTAGACTGGAGGTGCATGTGAAAGGGACACAGCCAGCACAACTGACTACAACCGACCCAAGGGATATTCCGCACCACATGGCATCATGCTCAACATATAATGGTGGGGAAATAAGAAGGAAAGGAAGGACATTCAGAGTGATGGCATTTGTCTTCCCAAGTAACCACTAAGTGTAATGGAGCCCTGCTTTCCTGGGGATGGCTGAACACCTGCCTGCCTATGGGAAGTGGCAAACGAATGCCATGTTTTGTTTTGCTTGTGTGCATGACTTTTCCTTTGCCTATTAATCTGTTTTTAACTCAACCCATGAATGAATTTTCTCCTGATTCTCTTCATCATCCCAATAGGGCAGGGAATGGCTGAACAGGTGTGTGGTGCTCGGTTGCCTAACAGAGGTAAACCAAAGCAGAAAATTTGATTTTTTTTTTTTTTTAACTGGAATTGAAGTCCTGTTGTTTTGTATTCTGTCAAAATTTGCTTAAAATTAACAAGTAAATTTAAGCCACATTGTGTAGATGGTACAAATCTGACTTTAGCTAATCAAACCAGAGAATAATGTAAATTACTTTGAAAGAGCCTAAGAAAACCTGCTTACTGATCAGCATGATGAGAAATGGTATCTGCTACTAATACAAAGTAGCATCCACTGAAAGAGTAGTTAAGTTCTATGTCTGACTTTAAGACTAGAATGTCTAAAAAAAACCCCCAAAACCATAATACACTATTTATTTTAATACACTATTTTATTAAAAAAAAATATTTTTTAAGGGCTTTGATAAAAACCCAACATAAGAATGTGGAATTGAGTTGAAATCTGTTTTGATCTCTACAGTGTAAATTTTGTTCTCTGCAGTGAAACCTGTACAATATGTTGTTATTGGAAAAGTAAGCATCATACTTTTTATTTAAATATAGGAAAATAATTTTAAAACCATCTCCTATCTAGGAATTAATTTGCTATAAGATGACCTAGCTTATTTCTTCTGGAAGTGACCTGTAAAAATGCAATAAAACTATAAAATTAATACTACCATAAAAATAATTATTTAATGCAAAGGCTACTTCACTGTATTCTGAAAAAGAGACGAAGAGAAGACAACGTATGTTAACACAGTCTATGTTTATAATACATTACTTTTTTCTTATCATAGATTGTTACAACCTGATCTACTGTGTCAATTTAGGACCTTAAAAAGATAAATATTTAGATATCAAAATATCCAAACCAAATCTCCACTGGTACAACTTGAGACCATTTCCTCTAGTCCTGTCCCTTGTTACCTGGGAGAAGAGGCCGACCCCCACCTTACTACAGTTTCCTTTTGGTAGTTGTAGAGAATTTTACAGTCCACTGAGCCCCCTTTTTTTTCCAGGCTAAACAACCCCAGCTCCTTCAGCTGTTCCTCATCAGACTCATGCTGCAGATCCTTTACCTGATTCCCTGCCCTACTCTGGACATGCTCCAGCACCTCAATTTCTTTCTTGTAACTGAGGGCCCAAAACTGGACACAGTACTAGAGGTGTGACCTCACCAGTGCCAAACACAGGGGGACGATCACTTCCCTGGTCTGACTGGCCACACAATGTGTGATACAAGCCAGGATGTCATTGGCCTTCTTGGCCACCTGGGTACACCGCTGGCTCATGTCCAGATGGCTGTCAACCAGCATCCCTGGTTTTGCTGTTGTTTTTTTTTTTTTTTTTATGGAAGCAATTTAGATGCAGGGAGTAGGATGACTTAATCTTGGCAACACCTCCAACATAGATAAAACATAGTCCTTCCTATTGTTGCAGACCCCTGTACCTGTTATGCTGGGGCACCTGAAAAGGTGAGTCAGTCACAGAGGAGACATACCTGCTGCATCATGTAGGAACTTTTTGCTTTTGTCCCCTATTCCTTGAGTCAATACATTCAGACAAGTGCAGAAAATAGGGAATCCTCTACATCTTGCATCTTGTCTGCCTGTCTGGCCTGTCCTGGGGAAGGTACACTGTGATTCCAGTAGTCTAACTTTCAGACCTCCTGATGCTCCTCAACTTACTCACCTCCTCTCAGAGCTCTGTCACTAAGCAGAGGAGTTCCTTTACCTGGGCACACCTCCCAGGTAGTGGGACAGTGCACAGCCTGCAGCTGATACCTGGGTGCAGTGTGTTCCCACCAGAGCTCTGTCTGGGCAGCTGTGTCAGTCTTATTAGACAACCTTTAAATTTATTTTTTTTTAAGTATCTATTTTGTCTTGCACTGAACAGTATATTAATATAAACTTTGAATGATCTTTCTATGTATATAGCAAGAGGGTGAATGGACTGGGATAAAGGTTAGAATACCCATTATTCTAATGTCCCTTGGAGGAAAAAGTCAGGGAGAGTGGCCAAAGAAAGACCTAATTTATCAGCTAAAAATCCTCACTTCCCTGGTATATTGATTGCAATGTGTCTCTAAAAAACAGGATAAATGGTGTAAGAGACATGGAATATTTTAATATTAGAGGAGATATCCTTTGCTTTCATGAGAAATTTATAGTTTTCTCATATATCTACGCTTGCATTGACATTGTACTGAGAAGTGTATATCTTCCAATAATATTTTTTAGGGAAACTTCATATTTCTCTTTAGAGAAAAATTTAATATACTGCTTTTATCTTTCCTCCTAAAGCCTTAAAAATCTTTCCTCCTGCTCTTAAAGGTTATAGCTATAGATATCCTCTGTTTGAAGGAAGATCTTTATAACTCAAGTGATATGAACTTTCTAGTGAACCTAGTACACATTTTTGGTTCAGTCAGGATTTTGGTAAAAGATTTTGAAATATCTAAAATCTGATGTGTGAAAGTACTATATTTATCAATGAGATTAATAATTTTAAACCATTATCCCACAAACACAGGCAGAAGCAACAGACTTATCCTTTTCCCCTACCTTGCTGAGCAGGTGTGCTGGTTTCTGCTGGGGTGAAGTTAATTTTCTTCACAGTGGCTACCATGCGGCCATGTTTTGGATTTGTGCTGAACACGGTGTTGATAATACAGAGATGCTTTTGTTATTGCTGAGCAGGGCTTATACAGAACCAAGGCCTTTTCTGCCCCTCATATTGCCACACTGGCAACAAGATTGAAGGTGCACGGGAGGTTGAGAAGAGACACAGTCAGGAGAGGTGACCCAAACTGACCAAAGGGATAATCACAGAATCACAGAATATGTTGAGTTGGAAGGGACCCACATGGATCACCATGTCCAATTTCATTACCACACGACATCATGCTCAGTACATAATGCTGAATATAAGGAATAAGGGAATAGAAAGATGAGGGGGATGTTTAGAGTGATAGCATTTTTCTTCCCAAGTAATCGTTAAGCATGATGAGGCCCTGCTTTCCTGGAGATGGCTGAACACCTGCCTGCCCATGGGAAGCAGTGAATGCATTCCTTGTTTAGATTTGGTTGTGTGTGTGGCTTTTGTTTTCTGTATTAAACTGTTGTTATCTCAACCCACAAGTCCTCAAACTTTTACCCTTTTACCCTTAGTATCCTCTCCCTGATCCCACTGGTGGGGGAGTGAACAGGTGGACTCCCCAGTACAAGTGGTATGTAGACATAAAGTTTGATGAAGGACCATGGGGGTGATTAAGGAACTAGAGCTTTTGTCGTACAAAGAAATGCTGAGAGAGTTGCAACTACTCATCCTGGAAAAATAAAAGAATGCTCAGGATGATCTTATCAGTGTGTATAAATGTCTGGTTGGTGGGAGTTAAAAAGATGCACCATGGTTCTTCTCTGAGTGGTGGAGTTGGACTAGATGATTTCCAGAGGTCCCTTCCCCATCTCGGTGATTCTGTGTTGATGTCATTCTTTGAATTATCCATTTCAGAATGGACATTTCATTTCATCATTTTCAGAACATTCAATTCCAGTATCTAGTTTGGGTTTTTTTCACTAGAAAAATTCAGCCTTTCACAGGGAATTTAGCTTTTAAGACTTCTAAGTGTATATGAGATATGCATGTGTATTTATTTAGGTATAGGTACGTTTTTAATATATACTCAAGATTGTACTTAACCATATCAAACAAAAATAAAATCTTTAGATGTTAAATGAAGAGAAGACAGAGATGCTGAATTGTTTAAGCAAACACTGTTATTTCAAGTGAGCAATCAATGGCTCCTGTTGAAAATAATTCTTTTTCTGCATGTATAATCAGCTATGAAAGCCTTCAGTTAATTGATGAGATTCAATCTGAAACCAATCATCTACATTTAGATGTCTAGATCTGCTTTGAGCCAATCATCTAAACTTCTCTCACAATTAATAGAAGACAAGTTGTGATCTAGTGTCCTGTAAAGAAGTTTCTGGTAATTTTTTCCATTTCCTTAATGTGACTCTCCTGGTCTCCAATAGTCAGTTCAGGAAGGTACATATTTTCCTCAGCTCACATTTTTAAACTATTAGATATCTATTGAACTGTAATAGAATAATTATCAAGCTATATTTTTTTACAAATTAAATCAAAATGAAATAGCAACAATAAAAATATTGTTATGGCATCCTTCCTTCTTGGAAAGAGAGGAGGAAAAGCCTAATAGAAATAAAAATAGTAAGGAGTTTGAATATATTGACAATCAAATAAATCCTGTGGATTATAGAGTAACACTTGCAAATGACAAAGCCAAATTTGTTAACTAAGAGAAGATAAGTTAACTAAGAAAAAAGTATAATAGATATTTCTATTTTGTATTTTGAGAGAAGGAAGACGTTATAAGAGGGGATGATTGAGTATTTTCCCCTGTATCAGTATTAAAATACTAATTGTTAATAGCCCAAATCGATTTCTTAAACATTTGAATACTGAAAGCTGTAGTTTACAAATCTTTAAAGGGAATAACTAATTATATACTACAGAAATTCCCTTTAAAAAACATAATATGTATTTTTAGTGGTATGCTAATATTCCAATAGGGAAAGAAAATGAATTAGAGGTGTGTTTTTAATTTATATCTCCCCCTGTAAAGAGACCAAAAGAGAAAGTGATTTAATAGAATACATAGCCCTAAATGAATATTAAGTCTTTGTAGAACTAGTGTAATTATACCTTGGGGGCAATAGCACTTATATGCATCTAGGGAAAAGAAAATAGCTCAATTTTTACTTCATACATTTGCTTGGATGTTCTGATAATAACTTTTTGTGACCGCGATTATTTAAGACTTCCCAGTCACATTTTCAAAGGGCTATTTCGAAAGGTAGGAACACAGTAATTTCTTATTTAGGTTACTTAGGTTATCGGCGAAAAGGAGTTTTAATTTTTCATGGCACATAACTTGATATTTTATTGCATTTTTTGTCCTTACATTAATAGGATTTAGTTCCTGTCTCTACTTCTTTACTGCAGTTTACTTTATTGTTTACTGACATTGCTAGAAGTTTAACGGTTTCCTATGGACTTGGAAGACATCCTGTGGATTTTTACACAGTATTAACTTAATTACACATCTACCTCTATTTGCTTTAGTTGCTATTTTTTAATTGTTTATGACTTTGTTGTTGAGCTCAGATTATTCTAATCACTTTGAATGCCTCTTTAAAATATTTTGTTTATTTTTGATGATTAATGTTAGAGGAATAATTAGTGGATTTTGCTGTTCTCAAGAACCAAGGAGGTTCTGAATGATCATTAGAAAGGAACCCTTTATTCACTAATATTTCATAAGAAAATTGACAACATGATGCTTTGTGATCTATGTTCTGTCTATAAACCAGGGACAAGCCTGAATATGTGCCACATGAAATATGTTAAATAAGGTAAATGATGGGGTTAAGCACTGTTCTGAAAACAGTTAAGCACTGTAGCAGTTTCCTCAGAGAGGTTGTGGAGTCTCTGTCCTAGGAGAATTTCAGAACTTGACTGAAGAAGGACCTGAGCAACCTGATCTAATTTTGAACTTAATCTTGCCTTGAACAAGGAATTGGACTGGATAAGCATAAATAATGAATTTATGAAATATGTAATTATTAATGCAGAATGATGGTATTCAAAAAAATTTTGCATGTTCTTTAATTTTAAATAACTTTTTTTTAAAGATAGTAGTCATATTTAAACTACTGGGTTGAAAGTATTTTGCCAAGACTGTTCTAATCTTGAAAGACTTCAGTGTTAGATTGTTCTAATAAACTCACTTCTTTTGGCTTCTTTCCAACCATTTAAAATTATATCAAGAGGTTCCCTAGATATATATATTCCTTGGCAACTCCATACTTCATAGAAAGTTAAGGAGCAAATCCTTTCAAATGAATGATAACTATTCTGTGAAGGAAGAATGTATGATTTACTGATGAGCTTAAATTAGACTGAATCATAAAAGAAGTGTACTTCAAATAGTACACGTAAGTCTTACAAGAGGACCAAAAATAATGAAAAAAAAAAGTCCCAAGTTTAAAGAGAAAAGAATGTTTTTTTTCAATTTGACTCAGTAGAATGAAGACAGAGCTGGCATGAAGGAAGAACTTTAATGATGCAAAGTATATGCCTGCATATGACTGAATAGAATAGATTTTTTTCTGTTGTAAAGGACCTACAAAAATCTTTAGCCCAACTGCCTGAACACTTCCAGGCTGACCAAAATTAAAATATGTTATTCAGGGCATTTTTCAAATTCCTCTTAAACTCTGACAGTCTTGGGGCATCAACCACCTCTCTAGGAAGCCTGTTCTTCATAAAGAAATGCTTTCTCATTTCAGTGTAAATCCCCCTTGACACCGTTTTAAACCATTCCCATGCATTCTATCATTGAATAGTGGGAGAAGAGATCAACACCTCCCTGTGCGCTTCCCCTTCTCATGAAGATGTAGAGAGCAATGGGGTCACCCCTCAGTTTCCTTTTCTGCAAACTAGACAAGCCCAAAGTCCTTAACTGCTCCTCCATTTCTCTCTGAGAGTGTCATGACTGTCCTAAAATGTTATTAAAAGAAAAGGTTGGAACCTGCTATATTTCTCCTCAAATTATGGTGAAGAATCTTTCATTTTGATAGACAGATTGAAAAAGCAGTAAATTTGTGGGGGCTTATGGAATGTTTTATACTGAAGATGCTGAAATAAAATCTTTACAAGTTTCATATTTTTACCTGTAGTTCTGGGGAGCAAGATGGAGAGACACTGTGAAACTATTAGCTGATTTCATGAAGAGCTGCAGTCACTAAAAATTTAATCTTGTAAAATTAGTCCTGACTTGTAGATGTTTGTGATCTGATTTTACATGAATGAATAACAAAGAAAATGACAGAATATATACCTCTAAAGTGATGTTTTCTCCACCTAAGGCTCCTGAATAGCTTTTCCCTCCAGAACGCACTGTATGTCATTTCAAGGTCACTCTTATTAAATTGGATTGGTGTTTAATTTTTAAGCTGCTCCCCATTTGATGTAGAAGCCAACTGTGTGTGTGAAATAATAATTTTCCTGCCAGTCAGAAGAAATTTGATTTAATTGGCTTTTATCCTGAATCATGTCATTAAACTTCAAGAAGATTCATAATTAATTATTGACAGGGCACATATCATGTTTCATCCAGTTCACAGTCTTCAATATTTGGACTTGAAAGTATAGAATTTTAACAGTTCAGTTTCTAGCAAGGTGGAGGGAAGGATATCCTGCAGGTGTATACAACCTTTTAAAAATCTTTTCTCTTCTCTAAAGTTTGTGGCAATAAGAAGTGACGGTGTAGCACAACTGCCTTCACCTCAACTTGATTTTAGAAGTTAAAACTTAACAAAGCAGAAGTAACTATAATAAAATCCCCCTGAAAGAGCACAGCATGTCTCCTCCACTGTGTTCTTCATCAGTTCTGATTCAGAAAATGGTGACTGCCTCGAAGGGCAGTCTCTTTAGAAATTTAACAGTCCAGTTCAGAGAAAACTAAGCCACAAGGGTTACAAAGATTCAAACACCACAGGACCTAGTAGGGAAGCTATTATAATTGGCTTTCCACTGCTATCCTTAGCTATAAGAAATGTGTCACTACCAGAGAGTCTTAGACCCCTTGTGGGCTGCAAGAACATTTGGAGATATGAAATGACAGAGTAGAGGCCTGGAGTGTTTGCAGTAAAAATGGCAGAAGAGCTCTGTTGTGTTTGTATACAGCTTAATCACAACGTTCTGCTCTAATATTTTACAGCAGCAAGAATGTATTTGCAAGAGCTGTGCAAGTATACGTTTTATTTGTACTGGCTTTCTTCTAAAGCCATTTTCCAAGTTGAATATTCTCAACAATTGTCTGTCTTAGTCATTGGAAAAGTTCTACTGTATAAGGGGCCAGTCTGTCAAATGGATATAAATCCTCCATGTCATAGCTACACGTGATTATTACTTTGCTAGTTGAATCACAGTAATGCTATAAAGTACATTATCTCTGCAACAAAAGATCCAGCAGATCAATCTTTGTTACTAATATTACTGATGCCGCTACTACTACTGCTTTGTGTGCTTGTAACCAGGCTTGATTAAATTTCTCTTAAAACAATATAAAGCCAATCAAAATCTATCAACAGAATCCCTTTTGTGAAGGACTGCATCAGCATAACTACAACAGGCTCCTCTTCACACGGAATAATCCTATAATGTGTGAAGGAAAGAGCTTAGAAGAAATGGTTAGGACTCAAATTGGAGTGTTCAGCTACAAAAAAAGAGTTTTTCATTTAAGCACTTTGAAGTAAAGCTGTAAACATAGGTGACTTAACTTCCAAACAAAAATATTTAATGTTTTCAGACATAAATATATTTTTGCATAAAATTTTTGGTCTGTGAAAAAGTCTAATTTTTTTAGAAAGAATCTGGCTCTGCTGTCAAAATAATTAGCCCATAATTAAACCTTCAATGAAGAATATACACTAAAACTTTAGTGTTAGAAGAACTGCTTTTGTAAAACAATTTTTATAAAACTACAGTAAGTTTCACTAATAATAAGTGGATGAAGGTTTCTACACAGACTAATGATTTCCTGAAATGTCTGTGCTGACCATACTGATTTCCTGCAATGTTTCTTTATCTGTATAATGTCACTAACAGTTATAATTTGCAGAAACAATTAATAGTAAATATTGTATTTTAAAAAGACAGTTGTAGATAAATATTTTAAAACAAATAATAAGCCATTTAAGGGCCAGATCTTAAGAAAAAAAAGAAGTCCCAAACTGCTTATTATTTTTTTACCTACATTTTGGCTTCTTTTAGGGGGATCCTGTCTTCAAATAGATGCTATGGTTCCTGTCAGTATCAGAATATTTTATTTGTTCTTTAATTGCACATTTATTTCTCTTTAAAATATCTTGTAGCCAGGTCACCCACAGGAAGAAGGGAAGAGTATTCCTTCCTTGAAAAGACACTAAGTATATGTAAAAGAAAGAAGACACCAGAGTACAAGGTGTGGCTATAGCAGCAAATATGAGAATGACAGGAAGGAACTAGGAAATTGCAGCTCAAGCAGAGACTATAAAAAGAGACTTGGGAGGCACCTTAAGGGATTTCAGCTCATAAAATGCCTTGAGTTAATTAAAAACAAGCCTGAAAGTTGAGACCCACTCTACAAAGTCTCAAAATAGAAGGTAGAAGGCTTCCTATAAACTTTTTTTCCAACTTGTATTCCTACTGTACCTGCTAACTTAAATTTTCTCAATTTATTAGATAATCTGAATGATTTTTTTTCATAAGGGAGTTCTCTGAAGGCAAAATAGTTAAATCTGCTTCAAAAATCTTACTGACCCAAGATGCATTTAGAGTGACTTGACATGTATCTAAATTTAAAGTTGCACGAAAACTGAACTTCTGCTCCCTTTCAACCTGAAAACTAGTTGAATTACTTGGTTGTGAATTTACCCTGTGTTATTAAGAATAAGGAGAACTCATACATTTTTTTCCCCACAAAAATAGGGTTGGTTTGATTGGCCCTGCTTATCTTGAAATCTAGAAAAAAATTAACTTCACTTGGCCACATAGATTTGCCTTTTAGGCAAACAGAATGACAGCTTACTGAGTGGAAAGCTACCAAAACTGGTTGTCATGAAGGATTTAGTAATTTTACTCAGTACTACTGGGAGAAATATCTTTATGTTCAAGATTAAATGCCAACATTTTATTTTCAAATAGGAATAAAATTTTCTGATTCCTATTCAAAGCACATAAGAATGAGTAAACGGTATTATAACCTTACCTTTTATTAAATTAATTATGTCTTAAAAATCTCACTCAAATCATGGAAAACCTACATCAGATTATTTAATTTTGTCTAATCAGGTTCAAATTGCATCATTAAACTTTCAGGAGAATTAACTAACTGCATGTTTAGATCATATAGACACTGATTATATAGTGAGGTATAGGATGTTTCTCTTTTGCATTAAAACAAAAAGAAAGTAGAAACAAAAATGTGCGCTAGTGTGTTCTACATAGAGTTATAGAAAGAATAAATGAGTTTCTTAAGGTTTCTTAAGGCCAAGCAGCTAGGATTGGAGAATCCCACGTTTTTCAATTTCAGAATCAAGTTCTACTTACTATCAGATTACTCCAGTATAAAATGCAGAAAATGTCTCTTGAACAGCAGTTGAATTCCATCCACCTCTTTTTCTAATTGAGTTGCCTTCCTGAAAATTATATGGTTTACCTTTTGGTGCATCTTGATTTTCCACAGTTAAATGGACTGTCTCACTAACTTCTCTTACTCACCTTAAACACCTAAGTTTTAACTTAGGAAAGAGCCCACATCTGAGGAAAGGATTTTGTTGAACCAAATCCTCTGTGACTGCAGAAGGAATTTAAATTGGATATTCAATGCCTTAAATAAATGCTGCTTGTGAGATTTTGTGTAACATGGAAGCACTGATTCCTGTAGGCATGTTTTTTAAAATGACAGTAGCTGCTGTTTTTATGTAGCATGAGTTATAAGTTTTGAATTAATCTTTTTACCACACAGGTTTGATATCTTTTCTTTCCAAAGAACTCTCCAGTGAAATATGACAGTGGACTGACTGAGGTACTCCTGTTCTCTCTACAAGTCATCATGGGTTGATATTACTTCCCTCAGGTCTTTGGACAGGGTAAGATACATGCTGGTTGTTTCAGAATGATTGACATGTGAGTATGCTCTTTCTATATAAGATAGACATTAAAAACTTCTTTGTGAATCCCAGTACTGTTTGTGAGTCAGATTACAGCCTGCTAAGACATGGGAAAATGAAGGTGATTCTGAATACGAGGTTAGTTTACCTGGGGAACTGTAGTGTACAAGACTAACATGTATGTGGGTTAGCCATTTTCCTGGTTAGTAAGTAAGATGCTGAAAGGTTTTGTCATCTCATTTTGCAGGTGAACAAGTTTTGGACTTTTTTTTAAATATTCATACTGACACAGAAACAGAAAGTTCATTTCCTTTAAGTTAATTTTCACCTTGTGCAGAGAACTAGAAAAAGCCTGCATATCTTTTGTTTATTATCTGTGTAGCTTGACCTCGTCTTATACAGCTCCAATAAGCTGTGTATTTCTTTTGTGTTTTCTGGGCAATAATGCATGGCAACCCTTCAGAAAACATGGAATTAGGAAAAAAAAAATTCTGCATTATTATCCTTGTAAAATAATGAAAGATTTAATTTCCTTCAATTCTTTGTGTTTTGTTATTTTATTATATTGGGTTTTTTAAAATTATTTTATTATTATTTGTTATTTTATTATTTATCCATCAGGGTAAGGACTCTTTATTTCTGATACCAGAAGATCAGAACATCTTCAAAAAGACTGAAGGCATCAAGTAGTCTGACATCTACACTGTTTCAGATGGATAAAGTTAACAATTTCTAGTTCTAAAAATACACATGCATACATTATCAGTATAATGCAAAGGAAAGTAAATCGAGTTTGCTTATCTATGTGCATGTATCATTACTGTATCAAGATAGCAACTTTAAATGACAAGAAACATGAGGTATCATACCAGAGTTCCTTAAGATTATTTCACTTAAAGGTCTGGAGAGCAGTGTTTCACTCACCTCAAAGAACTGACTTACTCTATGAAATTCATAGACTTGACTTCAAGTAGAAGACCAGTAAATGTAAATTACAACCTTGACAATGAAAAAATATTGAGTTTTCATTTGGAGAGGTATAAAAGATTTTATGCCTGATCAACCACTCTAATATATAAAAAAAACCTGCTTTGAACTACAATGATCGATATGTTTGGTCTATTGGACCCTTGTCATATGCATATGTAGAACTAATGCAGATATAATCTGATTTTTAAGAAAGCCAAGAGACAATATTGTCCATCTCTCTCTTTAAGCAAAATGCAGAGCTCTACCAATCCCACGGCTCACAGTCTGCCTTTATTCACTGTCAGATATACAATTTCATTTTCTTTTAGTGTAGCTTTTAAACTACTCTATAAAATGTGCTGTTGCACAACTGGCTTGTTGTTTTTGTGTGGTTTATTTTCTTTTTTTTCAGAACAGCAGAACAGTCCTGAGTTTAAGGTTATAAAGGACAGTCTTACAGACAGTTATAAAAAACAGGTATGAGAATGTGAATAGATGGATAGTGTGTTAAAAGCAGGACATGACTTCTGGAAATACTGGGTGCATCTTAATTGCTTGGTGGCAAAAGGCTAATTAAACTCCAACAGTAAATTAACATAACACTGGCTAGGAGAATATATGCAAGTTATCACTACTCTGTACAAGATGGCAAAATTTACAGTGAAAATGGTAGATTTCAATGGCATACTATCAAATGTACAGGATCTCTCAGCTAGAAACAATGTGGGATTAAAAACATCTTTAATTGTATGATAAGAAAATTGTTGCTTCTGAAATTTTGGGGGTTTTTTTTCTCTTCTTCTTGCCTTTCAGAGGCAGCTGAAACCACCAGACTTTGCAAAGGTTTTTTATTTTTTTTCAGGCTTTGAAACTTTGTTTAGCATCAAATGACAGTAATATGTGGTACTTCTCATGAGATAGTGCCTGGTAGCACCTTATAAACTTAGTTGTAATTTTCTGTTACTTTTATTTGTAGTAGAGATAATAAGTTAAATTCAACAAAATTATTATTGATGATCATCAAATGTATACTGCACAGGCACAGATAATGGCACTGTTTATTTTGTATGAAACCTGACTTTTCCACAGGAATAGTTCTTGGTTTTACTCAGTGTAAAACCAGAGTAACTAACTACCTTAAGGCAAGTATTTATTCTGCTTTTTTGATGTGCAGCAAAGAACAGAAGCCTAAAGCTTTTATGACAATCTCAGCCCTTTTGGTAACCCATAATGAGAACTATTTGTAATCAACAGAGGGGTATTTGGTTTAAACTTAGACGAAACAATATAACCCCCTCATGTGAGTCTGGTAACAACAATTTTAAAGAATTTATGTGGAAAATGGAAAAAAAAAAAACTCTCTTCTCAAAAAAAACCAACAAGATTATATATACTTTTCATTACTCTTTGCTGATCAACTTCTACTGCATCTCTAAAACAACAAACAGGGAGAAAATGATGAAACAATAAATTGTCCTTCAAAATAGTCTGAAAAGGATAAGAAATCCCTTACGTCTTTTTTCTCTTTTTTTGCATATTGTACTGAGCTTACAAGGTATCAAGACTGAGGTCTTACAGGTTTGAATTTGCCTGAGATTATTTTGAGTTGCCTATAATTTTGTTTTACTTGGCTTAGTTTTGACAGCATCGTTTCTAGTTTATCATGTGTCTGTACATATTTTTCTTTTTCTTTACATTTACTTTTGTTGATCTTTGTGTGTTACGATTGCAGTTTAATATAAGTAACAGTAACAAACAGTTGTTCCAGGCAGAGTGAAATATTTACAACCCTAGCACAATGATAAAGTGTAGAGAAATACAGGCTTAGTATGACAGCAGAGGCCTTGAGATGAGGAGACAAGATGCAGCATAGAGGAGCACAGACATGGGCTGGTAAGAGATGGGGTATTACAAAATTAACAGTGAGAGCCACTGGAACTTAATTGTTTCTACGACTGAAATATCAGAATAATTCTCAGCAACATCTAAGCCTGGGCCACCCATCATTTTTCCAAACACTCCCCATTAAGAGTTCAGGATTTTAATTGATAACATTATTGATTATCTACTGAGCTTTTAACTACACAGTTTAGACAGTAGAAGAATGTGATAGAATGGACAAGGTATAGACCTGAGACCTGAAGTCCACTTTGGTGCAGTCCAGCTGTGTAACCTCAGTTTTGCTCAGAAAGTTATTGAGGTTTAAGGCCTCAAGTACTACATAAACTGTGTACATGGAAGAGAAGAATAGTCAAAACAATAACAGAAGTGTTATTAAGTAGGTAAAAATAATAGCTTAAAGTTATATGAGGTAACTAACTGTCATGAAAGGATATAAAACCTAGGTGAAATAGAATAGCAAAAAAAACACATCAAGGATGAGCCTGTTCCAAGGAAACCACCGCACCTCCCCTAACTGGCACATCCCTGGCCAGCAGAGCCCCACTGGAAGTCTCGTCCAGAGTGCTGAGCATATAAATATAATATTAGCTTAATAACACACTATCCCCAGATATCTCTTGTGTATATTTACCAATAAATAATTACTGTGTTAATAAATAATTATTAAGTTGTCTGTCGGAGAGTCTCTCTGTATATGGTAAAGGTATCTGTAGAAAAAAGACCCAGTGAAGGAGATCTGCAGTGGTGCAGGCTCAAGGCCTTAGCTGTCCTCAGTGCTGGGAGTGGACACAGAAATGCTGAATTTTAAATGACAGACTATTTTTCTCAATATGCTTAAGAAAATGCTCCCCAGCTAAGTTACTTACACCCTACCTATTTTATTAACTTCAAAGTATGATGTAGAGCTAGCGAGGCTGAGAGGTTTCATCCTGACAGCTTCAGAAGATTCATTTCTTTGCATGCTCACCGGTCTGTAACAAAGATTGCTCACCACATGTGCTCTCTTAGTCAGGCTTGACCCTTATAAAGGAAGTAGATAGCACTGAGTTCAGTTTAAGTGAGTTTTTGAAGGTCTTGCTGTCTGAGGAGTCTGGCAATTAGGGAAAGTGTGGTGGTAAGTTTGTGAGACTGGAGCTCCAACTGAAAATCTCTCACATATAAACCCATGAAATTAAGTAGACACAAACAGCTTTTAATTCTTGCTGAGCTGGATGGAACAGGTGAAAGATTATCTTCTTTATTATTAATAAACTCCCAGTAAATAATAATTTAATAATCAGTTGAAAAAATACCAAAAAACCACTCTAGAATTAAAAAAATTGAATAACTGCAAGGATAAATTCATCAAATAAAACTTGCTGCATTTTTGAAATTAAATAGACAAGCTTTTTAATTATCTGGGCACAAAGACAAAATCTCCCATGTGTCTCCTGTAAACATAATCCGTTATCCTATGCCCTGCTATATTTTTCTAATTATAGAAATGGCTTTTGGTTCCCCCTTGAAGAAATAGGAACATTAACCATGCAACCTAGTAAATAAAAAGAAAAAAACTTTTTTGTTTGCTTTGGGTTTTTTTGTTTGTTTGTTTGTTTTTTTGTTTTTATGAACACTGTGGACAATTTCAAGTATAATTTTCATGGACAAGTGACGAACTCATGCTTTGAAACCACATAAATTAAACATGCTTAAAGAAATTATGTTGAAACAGCAATCTTCATGCTTTCTTCCTATTTCAGGAATTATAAGAGAGAAAATTTGTTAGGCAAGACAGTGTAGCTGTCGAGAATAATTTCTTATGCGGACAATCTGTTATTTCGAATTTATGCATTATGTAATTGAGACATTATATTCATGATCTATGTATGCCTTGCAGATATTTCTTTCATATTAGAAGCATGCAATGAACATGATTATTTTCTTCTACAAAAGTGAATTGCAGAGGAACTAAAAAAGCCACATGTTTTATTAATAAACTGAGAGCACACACTCCAGCTGACATCATAGCAACTGGGGTTGCTTCTGTTACCTTTTCAAACGCAACACAAAAAGGTTTCAGGTTAATTGATTTGTCTGAATAAAGTCTCATGACAAATCTTTTATCTTGAACTGCTTACCAGTCACTAAAATATACCCTTTTTACTATCAGAATACTTTATAGGGTTTGTTCCATTTCAAACTAAATATAATATAAATTTAGTATGCTACTTTGTTTATCAATATGAAATATAGGATTTTCTACTGATTTCAAAATGGCATGAAAATATTTAAGCTGGCAGGAAATACCTCAACAGTATGACAGTAACTGTACTTGCTTTGAAGTATACAACATCTTCTGATGATGTTCTTTGGTAGACTAAACCATCAGGAGAGGCAAGGTTGGGTTGCAGAAGTCCTTCATGCTGTCAACATGTATTAGCTGACAACCTAACTTCAGCATTATACAATGTATCTCTAAAGCAGGATGTATGTCTTATCCATTGATCCATACTTCTCTCAGCAACATGAGTACCACATGCAGAAAATCTACTTCCCCACAGCCCAGAACCCAGTCTTTTTGTTCTGACTCTAGATTATGGGTAGGGAGTGCTGACATTGATCCCTGAGACTAGCGAGCATCCCATTGAATTTATTGTACCATAGACATCTGTAAAAACGGGCTCTCAAAGACTACCTCTAGATCTACGTGTATCAACCGAAGTATCTTAATTCAAACTTGGGCTAACACTGTTCCCTTGAAAAAGGAAACATTATTCCTTTTTCAGCATAATGAACCATCATATTTCTTACAGATATTCTGAAGAATGAAGGTGTATTCCTCTAAAAATCCATGATGGTGAAAAAAACAGTGGAAAGGAAAGGACAATTTTACAGCCCAGAATGACTCGGCTTTTGTAGCAGGTAGCAAAAGTGGAGGGACTCTGAGTTAGTATATAGCATAAAGTTATAATGAATATTCTACAAGGTCTTCTGAGATTTCTTCACAGTATCAGGAGTAAACCTGGAATATCCAGATTTGGCATACTGTCTCAAGTGTAGGGGTATGCTTTGATAGATACGAACACCATTTCTATTTTCAAAGGAGCAGAAGCAGAAACTGAGAACCTGCACACAGAGTGTGTGATAAGGCAGTTAGATCTGGCTTTAAAGACAGAAGTTGTGCAGCAGTAAGACATAAACTTTGCAGAGAAGAATTACAATGATGAAAAAACAGAGTAAAAAAATAAAAAGAAGACAGAAAGAGAAGCATGCCAAGTTTTGTAGGAAAGAATTTTCCTTAAAACCCTTGAGTTTCAGGTTCTAGTTGATGCATAGGGTCTAGATGTTCCTTTTCCTTCTTTATTCTCTTCGACTTCCCATTTTCCTCATTTGGAAGGATTTAATTAGGGACAGGGTGTAATCTAATAGAAACTTGTATCCATTTTTTGAAGGAAAAATATCAGAGAGTTAATGCTCTTATAACCAAGGGAAATCTTTCTGATCTTATGGGACATCCTTATCTACATGTATACAAAACATTGATTGGAACTCCTTTTGTGATTTCATATAAAAGTGACATCTAAATCAGTCAATGAATATATGGTAGACATCTCAGGATATTTCTTTCTTTTGTTTGTTGTTTTGTTTTGGTTTGGTTTTTTTTTTTTTTTTGTGGGCTTGGGTTTTTTTTGGGGGACTCCTGTGTTTTTGTTTGTTTGGGGTTTTTGTTGTTGGTTTTGTTTTATTTTGTTTTGTTTGTTTTATTTGGGTTTTCTTGTTGGGTTTTCTTGTTCTGTTTTTTTGTTTCTGTTTTTGTTTGGGTTTTTATTGTTTGGTTTGGTTTGGTTTTGGTTTTGTTTGTTTTGGTTTTTGTTTTGTTTTGGGTTTTTTTTGTTATTTAAGGTTTCTCACAACACATCCATTAAGAAAGAAAGAGGTATGGGTATTTTGAAAAGTATTTTGTCTTTTACATGAGGTAATAATACAAGGAAACATTTTTAATGCTTTCTAAGCTAATTAATTAATTACTAAATTTAACTATTTGCAATTGAAATACAGCAACTGAGTCAAGAAATCTCTTTACAGCAATATCTATTTGTATTCACAATGAAACACAGTTTGTAGAACACATTTATTCATTGTCTAAAGGACAGGACATGTTTTCACAATATTCTGCTAACAGTGTGCTGGCAGAAGCACCACTTAAGAAAAATAAAATTACAGTACCCATTATGAGCACAGGGACAATGAGTATGTTTTGGTTGCTTCTGAGTGTCTTTCCCCCTTAAGTGCTGAAGTGCTAATTTCAAATAGACTACAAAATCTTCAACCCACTATCTTCTACTGTTGAATAAGCTTGAAAATTATTTTTTTTTTCCATTGTATACTTGACTCAAGGTTCACTCTTGCTGCTCAACATAGTCTGTCCTACATCTAAAAAGGAGATTTTTAATATCAGTATCCTCTAAAGTGAAAATCAATTTGTTTATTTTTTTCCAATATCCTAAAAGGATCTTTCCTTATTTGCAGAACACCCTATTCTTTCTATAAACACAAATTAATGAGAAATGGAAATATCTAGACCTTGATTTTGTTGTTAGAATTTAATTCACAAATTTAATGCTTTCAGAATGACTGACACACACTCCAAGGAACTGTTCTGAAAACTTACAGTAACAAAAGGAGTAAGAAATTAGTACAACCCTACAAATTTTTGCATGATCCATGAAGATCTCAAGGGAGTGTTAATATTCTTCCATATCTCTTGGAGAATTTAAATATCTTTAAGAAAGTAAGAGTAAATTAACAAAACATCTTTTCCTTCACAGCAAAGACATTTGTGTGAATTTTACTCAATGAGCATTTTTTTTTTATTATTTTAAACTATAGACTCTCAGGTGTTAAATAATAAAAGTGTTGTCTTCTTCTGTGTCAAGTCACAATTGTAAGAAAAAATTAGGTTTTTTTTTTTTGGGGGGGGGGTTTTTTTGGGGGGGAGGGTTCTG
>VXAY01005166.1:64427-116897 GCA_013399855.1 Oxyruncus cristatus
GTTTGTTTGTTTGTTTGTTTGTTTTTGTTTGGTTGGTTGGTTGGTTTTAAGAACTACCAGATTAATATGCTATGAACTTTGCAGAACCATACGAGAACGGTTTTATGTAGGATTAAATATTTCAAACAACTGCCTGGAAGCAATGCCCCCAGGTAGTCACAATACTAGCCAGCTACCAAGTTAAGAGCAATGGAATTCCCACAAGTGCTACTTTCCAGAAATATTACATTTTTAACATGACAGCAAATACATTGTGACAGACATATTTGATGGAAACAGAAGAAAAATGTCTTTTTATATGAAATCCTTGTAGCAATATTTTTTTAATGAATTGGGAAGTAACACAGATACTAGCAGATATTTTAATTCTGAATCAATATAGTCATGTCTTCAAGATGACCAGAATACAGAGGTGTTGTCTTTCTATCTGCTGTTTCTTTTAGTCTTATTCAAGTGACCATGTAATTTGTGATTACAGCAATAAAAATCCTTGCTCTTTCTGTCCTGTTTCTCCTCTTCGCATCCAGTCTAGACTGATTGGTCAGAACCAGCTTGCGTCTAATTTAAAATCTAAATAAAATGCAGGACAGACTATCAATTTCAGAAGTCAAAGATGAGGGTAATATCTCTAGAATGATATTAGTATGGAAATTTAGTTTTAAACTCCTCTTGTGGTTTCTTTTAATGTATTTTCTTTTAATTTGATTTGCTCTCAAGCAAGAAAAAGGCAATATTTGAATAAGATTAAAATTCAGGTCTATAACTTCAAAAAAAGCTATCAGATACACAACTGAGGTACAGTAGAGTCAGATTCTGGTATTGTTTTATGCAGATTTATCTACAGTTTACCTTTGTAATTCACTGCTGATTTACACCACTATAAATGAAATTAAATGATAATTCCATGGAGTCCAGGGATCTAATTATAAATAAAACATTTTTTCAGGCAGTGAGAATCAGTAAGACATACTTTTATACCTGCTGGTCATTAAAGCTCACAAAAATGTAGATCAAAGAAATCATGCTGTCAAAAGAAGTTCTAAGTAAAATCATGTGGGGCTTCAAGGAATGAATAAAGGATGGTGAGACGAGAAAAGAAAAAGAAGGAATTTTTCATAGTGTCATTAGAAAAATCTACTGCAAACATAAAGCTGAGTACCCCAGAATATAATTCCCTAGTTTATGGTATTAGGACTTTTAAAAATGATACTATCATTTAAAATATGTCATTGTACTGCCAGAGTAACATAAGGAAGAAGAATAACACCAACACTCAATAGGGTATGTTTTGCTTCTCTGTAATGGTGCATACATGCACAAGAAGACTGGGATGATAATTCAGGCCATCCTTGTATTTATGTGCTTGCTCTAGAATCTGTTTTGCTTGTCTGCTTTATTGCTTGTTTTAAGTTCAGCTTGAAGAATTAATTTTTTTTTTGTACATTTTTACTTGCTGGTAAGCCCTCCTTGCTCACTGCAAACTTAACTTGGCATTTTATTTAATGAACAATGGGTTAATAATACATGACACTTGCATCTTGTCCTTATAGGTTCTGGACATAGTTTCTATTCTTTACAGTATGCGTTGGACCAGAACTGCAAGTCTTCTGTATTCTTACGTGTACTGGGAGTGCTCCTTCACAATGACTAAAACGAGCAATAGAAGTTTAATACATTGCTCCAGTTTTGCTATAACCTAGTTTTCCTTTTCAGCCTCAGGATGCAGAATTGACAAGTTGCACATGGAAGCAGTGAGAGTTTTCCCTTCTGCCAGAATGTCATTATTTTGCCTTGCTTAGTACACAGACTCAGAGACATTCTAAAAATGAATAAATCAGTTCAGGTGATGCTATGTATCATTTCTAGTCCAATCAGTTTTCATAGACACGTTTCACGTGGCGATGTAAAAAACAATTTAATTCTTGTTTTGCTACAAATAGTTTTGAATTTTAGTCATCGATTATTAATTGCACTTATTTTTGTAATTTTTTTTCCTCCGGGCTAGCCCTTCAAGATGGTTAAGGCTCAGCAAGATTTTTTTCCATGTTTTAGCTTCCTTTCCCAGCTAAAGACAATGAGATTGAAGGAAACATGTAATTTATTACCAGTCCTTGGGTAAGATTCTAGAAAAGAGACACTCCTGGGTTTAGCTGCTAGCAGAAGAAGTTTATGGAAATCAGTGATGAAACTCAGTCTTGGAGAGAAGGTGCTCAGAAGGAAATGCAAAGAGGTGAAAAAAACCCAGTATGAATTACTCATTCAGAGGGGCCTACAGTTACTCAAATACAAATGGGAAAACAAAGGTGAATACTTTGGAGTGATCTTTCAGCAAAATTGTGAGTAGGCACCTGCATTTCTTAAGAGGCATATTCAGGGTTGCATTCCAGGAAGGAGTACAGATGCTGGGTAATGCAAGAAGGTTGTAATGACTGATCAGATCCAGTAAAAGTGGAAAACTAGACATCTGTTGAAGGCCAGGATAATCTATTTAAGCAACACTTGCACTCAGTAGAAGTGTGGTGCATTTGTTGGCAGGTGAAATTTTGGCTCATCTATTGTCTAAGTGATAATAGCTTTCTCTTCCAGACACTGAAAATACTTACTTGTTTCTGTATGATAATAAAGGTAATTTCCTGTAACATTCACTGTGGTCACATTCCTTACCTCATAATGATTTTTCATGTCACCTTAAAAAGTCTCTATTTACTATGGATTTTACTGACTTGAGGGAAATAATTTTAAATTTAGCAGACTACCTCAAGTGCACCAACCTCCCTTTTCACTCCTACCAACCTTATGCGTATGAGTCACTCTCTTTGAGCAAATGATGCATGATCTGTGTCAATTGTTTTCTTAACATGTATTGTTTGTGTTCTTATGATTTGACATATTTAGATCCAGTTTCCCATCTCTGCAAAAACTGAAATTAAAGCTTAATATGAATGAGCTGCGTAAGCTTAACACAAACGTTTGATTTGTTCTTTTATTTTTATATCCATATACCATGAAAATTAATGATAACTCACAAAAAGATAACAGTAATTTGATTATATTTTCTAGGTGTATATTTTCATGCATTGAAATATCATCTGACACTGGATAATTAAACAGTTTTAGAAATTATCAGAATTGAACTAATTTGATTTGACAAATTTGTATGATACGTAGCAAAAGAATATTGTTCCTTCAATAATGTCCACTGTGGTAGTATATTCTTTTACCCTTTGTTGTAGACCATGTGTGTTGATTGCTTCTTAATTATATGTAATTCCTTTGGGAAATCTGTTTACTGCCTACTCGCCAGTAGCAAGTAATTCCTTCCTTTGCTATCGAGAAACAAATCTCAAGGCCTTAATTTTCCCGTACCATGTCATTATAGCACAATCACAAATAATTTATCATATTGAAAAGCCAGTTCAAGGACATAATACATACTGGAAAGAGTTATCCTAACGGAATGGCAGATGCACATTTTCCCACAGCTGAAGCAGTGGTTAGTGGTGGGGGGGGAAAACCAGTAAATTTGGAAAGTTGCTCCAGTAAATAACTAATCATTTAGTAGAGCATGGTTATCTCTACTACTAGGAAAACTATATGTAAACTGTTGTTCAATGACTTAACAGGGTGAAATAAAATATTTACAGATTACCAAAAGACTGGGATTGCTCAGTACAATCAACATAATTGTACACTCACTATCATCCTGAAACAATTAACTATCCAGAGCTAAAGCCTAGTCAAACAACCATGCTGTTAACTTTACAGAAAGTCTCATGACTCTTTATAATCTAGCGTTAAGTAGGATAAATCTTCATTTTAGTACAGAAAACCTTCTATTTAGGAAAAAATATTAACAGAGTAGACAAACTCAAATTTTATTTCTAATGATAGTCAAATGACTTCCCTAAGATTTGAATTTTTTTTCCTAATGGAAGCCGTGATATGTCACTTTGTGACTGATCATTAAACTCCTCCAATGGAAAAAGTTTCTGTGGAAATGGGTCAAGCTGATGTGTCCAAGAAGCTCAAGGAATAACGCAAAGAAACTGGTCAACACAAAAGGAATCAGAGTGTGGCCTTCATGTCAGACAAACAGTTGAGTTGGTCAACTGGTGGTGTAAATGTTTCTCCCTGAGTTCTTTAAAAGTGTAAATGTCTTCCTGAGTTCAGCCAGACCAATGTGGAGGGGAGTGAAAATGGGGCTCAGCCCAACACAGAGTATAAAAAGTAAGCAACTAGTAAAGGAAAAAAGCAAAGGAGAAAGGAGAAAGCAAAAGGCTTGAGCTGGTTTCAACCCATGTATTACTTACTGCTGACTGAGGACACTCAGCATTGCAACGGTGAACATATTATACGGACTGGTAATGGGAATCACATTGGTATCGTGAATGAACTTTGTACTGCTTTGCTGTGTTTTGGTAACTGTAACTTGTGCTTGATTGTGTTATGCAGTATATTTTGAATCACTCTGACAAATCAGAAATCCTTTAAAACATAAGCTATATTTAAAATAAGTAAAACTGATATTAAACACTAAAACCTCCGCAAGGAATATCTCAAAGGACCTGGTGAAAGTGTACTGCACTCTAACATATTTAAAATGGGTAAATCTGTCAAGTAGCTTATCTCACCATTCGTCACAGCCAAAAAAATAACCTGCTCTGTGGGTGTATAAAAATCGTGACTGTGGGTTCTTAGGATTCCATAATACACAAGGACTCAGAGGCTTTAATCCTCTAAATGTCTCTATTTCATTACAGATCAAGAAAAATGTCCCCCATATCACCACTAGCAGGTATACTACCACAAAATCACCACTAGCAAGTAACGTTATGATTAATAAAGTGAATATATATATATATGCATATATCAAGTTATTACAAATTATCAGTAATCAATACTACAGAACGAACCAATAGTATGGCAGAAACCAATCATGGAAGCAAGCAATCATATAACAATAACCAATTTTAAACCAGTAACCAAATAGATGTATTCTATTAGCAGTTACCAGAAACTTATAATTAGTGAAACAAACTTATCAACAATATAACAGGTATAGTTATAATAGATTATTTATATGGATATGTAATACCAGTATCAAATGAATTAGGTGCATTTCAGAAGGGGTGAACACCCCACAGAGGCAGACATATTGATACCAGAAAGGAACCGAACCATCCCAGAGATGGAGGAAAAACCAAACTAACCCCAGAAGTGGGATCAATGAAGTGACAGACTGAGTCTGTCTCCAAAGATGACCTATACCACAGAATCTGGAGTCAACCAGGTCTCTTGAGCCTGGGTCCAAGTCTCACAGAAATTTCACTCAGAGAATTCAGCCTGTTTAAAAAAGGAAAATTAAGTTCTTTTTGTATCATAGAGACAGGACCACATATATCACCAGCATTTTGAACAGACAATAAAATGTTGTCAATCTCTATTTTTCACCTGTAAGAAAGTGTACATGATGACATTGTGTTCTTTCAGACCGATTTCGTTTTCCCACAAAGTTTCCACTTTTTCAGATGATAAGTTGCCATTACAGCTTCTTGGGTTTTGCACTTATTGACGATGTCTCAGGATCCCTCCTGTTTTTATTTATGCAGCTGTATTTCAAAGATGCCAGCTGCACTTTTCAAGGATGTTTCATATTCCAAGGCCTGGTTCCCAGGCTCGCAGCTTTCAAGCTGGCAGGCAATTTGTCTGTCAGTATTTTTCAACAGACATTTTCTTCTGTTAACCAACATTCTCCTTCTAATCAGGCTACTAATTATAGCTGCTCACATTACCATTCGACAGAATGGTACACATCTACACTGTGAAAATATTAATTTTTGCCCAGGATCTTTGTCAATCTAAGTCAACACACTCCCCAAAAGAAATCCTGACATGGGTTTAGAAACTGATTTCAGTGCTGCTCTCCAAATTAGGTGAAATATGACCAGACTGAGTTTTTTCTACTTTAATGAATACACTTAAATACTAACAGGCACTAAGTCATTATTATATTACCTAATACCTCACCCTAAATCAAGAAAAACAATGAAAATAACTCTCTTATAGGATAATCTGCAGTGTATGTCAAAACTTCCAACAGGAAAAGAAAAATATTCTAATTCTTGGGAGCTACATGGAACACCAGTTGCCCAGGGTTACTTGAGCTGTAGTTCTAATACCACCAATCTACTCTGGAGGTAGCTAGTCCTGAGCCAAATATACATGAATCACCGTACCACATAGTAGGGTGACATCCCTACTAAGATGGATACACAGTCACCAGTATAGATAGAGCCTATGAGTAATTATTTATTTTAAAAATAGTAAAGTCTAAAGTAGGGCAATGAATGTGCTTGGGTAATGAAGGCCACATCCCAGAAAGCAGTTTAGTACCTTATGTAGGAGATTGGTAGAACTTAGATGTGTGATTTAAAGCTCAGTTGCTATGTGAACCCAAAAAATTTCTAAACTCTATCACTTTTTTTTTTTTTTGGTAGTTACACATCTGTAGGAGTCCAAAGTTATGTTTCTTTCATGATGTGAAGGACTGAGTTGTGACAGGACTGGAACATTTTCTTTGCACTTTTTTTTCGCATCTAAACTTGACTAGGATGCAGGAATGCTGTTCAAATAAGAACATTGGAGACTTGGAGTAAAGTGTCCAGTCTTGGAGAACTTCACATACATCTGTAGGATGGTGATCTACAGAAAAGTCATAGAAACCAGTGTCTTCTGAGTTGTGGTAATTTTGATCCACATCCTGATATAGGCTAGAACAAGGTGTTTAACTTCTAATGTTATGACTCTGGAGAGTGGTCTAACCGCAAAATAGAAAGCTAGTCCATAGTCCTTTATTTTCCCTACCTGTGCTCTACCACTCTTCAGAAGACAATTCAGGAATCTCTGGGCTGAAGAATTCTCCCAAATACCCTTTCTTAGTCACCTTGTAAAGCCACCATTATAATACACTTGGCCTTATGGTGTTCATCCTGAGATGTGTAATTTGGGTAAAATATTCTGTTAAGGCATCGGATTCTTCTCATTCACCTTACTGAACTTATGACAACTATATTATTCATGACATAATCTTGAAATTTTGCATTAGTATGTTTGGGATTGATTTTGTTGTTGTTGTTGTTGTTGTTGTTGTTTGGTTGTGGGTTGTTTTTTTTTTTTAAATCACGTGCCTGGGGAAATAGTCTGACAGGATCCTCACGAAGTTCACCAAGGGGAAGTGTGAAGTGCTGCATCTGGGAAGGAACAACCCCAGGCCTCAATATATGCTGAAGGCCACCAGTTGGAAAGCAGACTGCCAGAAAATAACCCAAGGCTCCTGGTGGACACCACGTAGAAGATAAGCCAGCAATGTACTCTTGCAGCAAAGAAAGCTAATGGTTTCATGGGCTTCATTAGGCATAGTATTTTCAGTAAATAAAGGCAGGAGAATGTTTCCCTTTATTCAGCACTGGCGAGACCACACCTGGAGTCCTGTGTCCTGTTGTGAGCTCCTCAGTACAAAAGTGGCATGGACATACTGGACAAAGTTCAAGGAAGGGTCACTAAAACTATGAAGTGATAGAGCATCTCTGCTTTAAGGAAAGGCTGAGAGAGCTGGGATTGTTTAGCCTAGAAAAGGGGGTCTCAGGCTGTTTAAGAGAACTGAGCACACTGTTCATGTGAACCATAACTGGATAACTCTTGTATACCTCTTGATATGTCTTATGAATACATCTAGGAAAAAAATAGTTCTCTAGCAACTGCAGAATTCAGTATATAAATACTGAAGACATGGACATATTTATGGTGACAGTAAGCTGAAAAAAAAAATGGTGAGGAAAGGTTTATAGAAAGATGACCTGAAGTTAAAAAAAATCCTACTGGGTGTGGTCAATAACCCTATTCCCTTACTGATCACAGTAACTTTACTAACAATTACACAAAGAAGTTCATTATACCAGATGAAAATTTATAAAACTGTAACATAGAGATAAAATAAACACCTATGATAATAGTGAGGAAGAGTAAAAGTTTGGTAAGGTCATCTCATGGTAATCTCTCTTTGACACTCTTATGTTGTACTTGTCTTTTTACCCAACATGAGTGGCCTGAGTAGAAGCAGTGGCTACTGCTTTTTTAGCTGCACCTTTTCATCAGGTTTTCATTGGGGAATATGTTTTGTATAGCAACTTCTTTTTCATGTCCTAGATCTCAGAGTCCTACTTTCATCAGACTACAAGAAAATCACAGTTCTATCTCATACAGGTTTTTGGTGATTTTTTATTTCCTTTTACAGTAAGTTTCACAATACTACAAGAGAGCAAGGTGAGTTGAATAGTTCCAAGTAAGTTTGTTCTAGAATGTTTTTGTTGTTTTGCCCAGTTCATTAGATGTTTCTAGAGCTGGGTTGTTTTTTTGTGGTATATTTTCAGCAAAGAATCTGAAGAGTCATCCGTTTCCTTGAGTTAAAACTTAATATAGTTTTATTAAAAAAGAGCAGGGTGTCAGGGCTTTATTTAATCAATTTCTGGTTTTGCCCATCAAGAGTTTATCCTTTTTCCTGAGAAGGAATAGCTGAACAAAAACAAGCTGATTCAGCCTTTCTGTGTTGGCCAGCTTCTGCAATTAGAAAAAAACCCAGTTCAGTAGACCTAATGTGAAAATATATCCTTTAGTAGTTTGTTTGCAACCTAGAGACATTTTATATTTGCAACTCTTTACCCTGAATGACCATAGTTCCTTTTATTATTTTGCAAGGTTTTAGCTGTATCAAAAAGTATCTTGTCTGAAGGAGAGTGTTACTGCACATATTGACTTGAATAATGTGATAATAAAGAATATGTCAAAACATGATTTAACATGTCTAGAATTAATTTTTTTTAACTGTTCAACTGCAGCAAAAGCACAGTAAATGAGCTGTAAAGACTAATATGAAACAGAACAAGTTTTCTAACATATTCTAATTTTATCGTTTGATCTTTATCCTTTTAATAATATTTCTAACTTAATAATTGCTGGAAATAACAAGTTATTTTAAAATAATGTACATACTAGATATCAGTATTTTTTAAATCCTAATAATTGGGTACTGTAATACTACTGAGAATAAATGTATTTTATTGGTTAACTAATGTGATATAGGAGACATTGAGTGTAAGTAAAAAAGCACGGTATGAAATCATAATGTTACTTAAATCTTGTGAAGTTTTATCATCTATTTCTGAAGTAAAAAGATATCACCCAAGAGGCTCATCATGGGTGGCTTTCAAAATAAAGAACAGCATATTGACACAAGATAAAGAATAATACACAATGAAAGACAGATGTTTTGTATTTCCTAGCAGATAATTATTAGAACTGTGTTTTGGGGACATTTGAAACTTATTTAAAGTAGCAAATTGCCTACAAACCTTATTAGGAGGTTCAAACACTGGGGAAAAAAAAAAAAACAAAAACAAAAAAAACCACAAAAAAAACAAAAACAAAAACAAAACAACACCCCATAACAGTAGCACAGTAGGTTGAGACAAAAAAAGGTGCCTTTAGCATTTTATGGTGTTCAGTGAAGCTGAAAGAAAAAATCTGTGGCTTCGGACCATCAAGTCAAAGAAATATGTGTCCACAGTGATGACAGGAAGGGGGCAGCAACTTGGTGGTGGTTTGTCTGCTCTGTGGTTGGGAATTTTGGCATTGTTTTAGCCTCTGTCTGGAGGAAGAGCTGAAACCCTCCTCACACAATTTCTGTTCATGCGCATACCAGTGTCTCACTCAAAAGTGCTGCCCTCTGACATCTATTTGAAAAATAGTGTAACCATCCAACTACAGGTAGAGATGAAGACGAAAGTGGAAGGTAGTTTAACTAGAAAGAGGAGTTTAAGTTCTTGTGTTAAAAATAGAACAATATACAACAGAAGAAAAGTCATTGCTATGAAGAAAGCATATGAATAACTAGATCAGCTGTTACAGTACAAAATAGAAACCTGGATTCTAACCTTGTCTTATTGAATGGCTGATACATGGTATAATAAACAATTGATAGATAAAAAGGTGCTTATTGTGGCCGAGTGAATATTTCTTAGTTTAAATGCTACATTTATGGTTGAACTTGAAGAGGCTGTTTGGCTAGGAGCACCTGTTTTGCTCTTCTCTGGAAGGAACCGGTGATGGAAGAATCACAAATGATGGGCTATGAATTGCATTACAGAGGGGGAACTGACGTGTGGGAGGAAATTAGAGCACTATCATCCATGTTCACATGCAGAATCCTAATAACATTGATTCTGCTGTTTTGTGATGTACTACAGCCCTGGCTTTTGTAAGAAAGATGAACATCAAGAAAAAAGCTCATAATAGCTTACAGTCATGATAAAGCTTATTCGTTCCACTCACCATTTTACTCCATGACTCCTGCTCAAGTTTAGCTTTTGTTATGTGCATTGTTTAATTTCTCTAGGTTTAGGAAGTCACAGGAAATTTTCTTCAAAGCAACTGCCAACGTTGAGGACTCTACAGCCTGTTATTTGTTTACTGAAAGACATAATTTTTTGTCCTAAGAGATGAAGAACTGTCTGCCAAAAACCACTGGCAACGAAAGGATTTCTAGACTTATTACAGATTTGGTCAGACTGATACACTGTGCTTTAAAAGCATGGACACCTTAGTTTATACTTTGTCTTTTTTTCCTTTGGAACAACACATTAAGCAATTGAGTTCAAATAGTGTCATTTTAATTGGTGCAGGATAGCAATTGACTTTCAGTGGCAAAATGTCAAGTGCTTCCTTTGCCTCATCAAAGCAAATTTGTCAGGAAAAGACTATCATCTCATATAAATAGCAATCAGTGCAATTAATTTGTATGTTTCAATTAGCTCATGATCTAATTATCGCATGGTATAAGGATAACAGCTAAGGACTTCAAAGAGAAAAAATGTTTCTCCTCTCTGCATCGCTGTTTTTTATATTGTTGACTCATAATCATAGACTTGAATAAATCCTCTGTGATAGTTTGTTGAACTTATAGCTTCATTTCACACCAACTTCCAAGATAGTTATACTGTGAACCTGAAACATTCTACTGGTAGTGCTACTAAACTGCCAGAGGAATTGAAGGCAGCTCAAGTGATAGAAGAATGACAGACATTCCACGAAGTGATGATTATATTTAAATTACAAATGTATTGAGATTAAATCCCAAAAACTTCCTAGTACATGAAGAGCATTAAATAAAAACTGAAATAGGGCAGAGTGGGATAGAGCCAACAGAAGACTTATGTGTCTGCGATGTAGTTGCTCCTGTTTTGAGATGCCAGAGTCACACCTTTAGTGTAATAGCATACTATTCAGAACAGGAAGAAAGTTTCAGATTTGTTTTTAGTTTGGTGGGATTCCAGGCTCTGTCTAGAAGAGCTGTTTTGGTACTTTTCCCTATGGAGGAAACATTTTTACTGTGTCTGAGGTGAGAACTGTATTCCTGGCTCCTTTACTTTTCAAATCATTTCACATAATTACTAGGAAAATCCTACAGGGGTCTGATTTGAATTATTTTTGCACAATAAAACATGTTTCTCTTGCTAATAGAAGCAAATACCTCATACTGTTCTGAAAATATGTCTTGACTTTTACCTTTCACCATTTCTTAAAATAAATATCAAAAAAATGGATGACTACATTATAATGCAGAATAGTATCTATTAATGTTGGTTACAAAAATAAAATGTGATCTTGTAAGAAAAAATATGGGTTTTGCTACAGATAATATTTGTTTCAGAATGCTAGAATTCTTAATAGGATAAGAATTAATATTCATAAAATATTATTTCATTTAAAAAATTAAAGTATATCTCCTGCTTCATAGTATCTTGTACCTTTTTTTTTTTTATTTTTTCCTTATTCTTTTTATCTGCTTTTCCTCTTATACCTTAGGAAGAGAATAAATGTTTGTGGAAAATGAGTAAAAGAAAAACTGTCAGAATTCTTCCTGACAACTTTCTTTGTTAACTGGTAAAAAGTAAATCTTTCTTCCTCGAGATGAGAAAGAGGATTAAATAATCTTGGTCAATATAGTACAGGGGTTTTCCTACTAAACACTTCTCTTGTGCTGCTTCTGCCTCCTAGAAGTGGAGCAGACCTTTTGTATGGAGCGTACAAAGAGTTCGTAGTTGTCGCCATTTATTCCTGTGTTGCCTCACATTTATATTATGCTGCCTGTGACTCTGAAAGAATTGATGCTCAAATGATCATTTTTGATACTAAGACTGTAGGCAGACTGATGTGATTGAAATATAATAGTAGAGGCATTTCATCCAGCTGCCGTAGCTTATGATTTGATTCTGCTCATGACAACTATTGAATAAAATAGAGAAATTCCACTTAAACATATAGCAAAAATAACCCTCTATTCTCTAAAATTAGGACTGTTTTTACTGTATTAGATTGTTAACAATGGTTCTTGCATCTCCTCTATTATCTAACTAACTTTTTTTATTCAGTGCAATTTATTTTGCAAATGTGGACAGTGTTGACAGGAAAAAAGATCTTGTTCACAGTAAAACAGCATATAGGTCTGGTTGTAACACTTCCTTGAAAGTGTAGAATTTAGACTGTTCTATGAAAGCACTGCAACAAGAATCTCATATATATCACACAAGTCTGCTGTTTGTTAAAGCGCTTTTTTTTTTCCCCCAAAAATCTACTCTCTATTGTCTTATGAGAGAAAGAAGAAAACATTCTTTGCTGCAGTCTTTCAAACTCCCTAAGTGAGGAACAGCCTGTGAGCTGTAAATTCCATGCTGAAATAGCATTTCCCAGCAGCCCATTTCTTAGGGCATCTGTTAAGCACTGATCTGGAGTCACAACTCTTGTTTTCAGAGTCTCTTAGCTGCTTCAGGCAATTGTAGAGCGATTGTTATAAATTCTGTCATTCTGAGTGATTTAATTCTTCAGCGCATTGGACTAGGAGCTCAGTCACTCCACACTAGTTGAATTTTACTTTGGAACTCACAGATGTAAAAACTACATTGTGTGATGCCTAGGATCACAATGTCTTATTTGGCTGTTGCATCTAGTCCCAAATAATCAGTAGCTTCCAATACTTTTTTTTGACTACATGAATGGCTTTGCCACTTCTCTTCATTCCACACTGCTTTGAAATATTCTCCATGTTATATGTGGATTATCCTGTTCCTCTGAATAGTTTTCTCTTCTGTAAGGTTTCTGGTTTCTTTCAACATGATTGTGAGGAAGTATATTTCATGCCTTGCTGATCCTTTTGTTTAGATTATTCTATAGTTTGGTAAGGTTCTCCTTAATCCATTATTTTGAATCACTTTTTTCTCTAATAAATTTTCTTCCCTGATGGTTTTCCTCATGGGCCTGCTGCTATGGTTATGTGACATCTGTGAGATACAAATTGAGTGTTTAATCTATTTTTAAGAGTTGTAGAGTGAAGAATATGAAGTAGTCTAAAAGAAAATATTTTCAGTGGTCCACAACAGTAAAAAATAAAACAGTAGAAGTATTTCATTAGCACAAAAATACTCTAACTCCACAAATTAAATCAATTTGCAAGTAAGATCAGAAATGCTTAAAACACTGCTGGCAGTATTTATTAAAATCATGGCAGATCTTTAAAGTCCCTGCTGTAAATACCTGATTGGTTTTTAAGTTTATTCCAGCATTCCTAGACTTTCAAATTCTTTCTGAAATTAGTAATTCATACACATTATAGTAGAATTTTAGACTTTCCCTTGTCATTTTCTTGTTTTACAGGAAATAAAATGGTTGGATTTCAGCAACATTATTGCCTTGTTAGGAGAGGAATAAATATATGCAAAAGTTCTGTTAGTCAGCTGTACTTTTACTGTACTTTTATTTCCAACATGCCAACATCAGAGTTTCTAAAAAGTCAACAGGTCTTGCAATTTTCTACTTCTATCCTGATATTTAATAAAAATCAGGGCTCTGTGGGAAAGTATGGCTCTGAAGGTATAAAGACACTGAAAAAACAGTCCATATAACTAATAAAGTTTCAGTAAAGGAAGACAAAGAATTCAATCAAATTTATTATTTTTTTATTACTGTTATTTTGAAAGTCCCATCTGAAGCAACTATTTTCTTTTCTGCAGTTTCAAACAAACACTTTTTATCTCTGTCTTAAACCTGTACTACCATTACACACACACACACACAAACTGTTTATTCTCCAATTCTTCACTAAATATAAAAGACTACAACTGTCTCATAAAAACTCATAGCACTTGGCAGTATATGTCCTGACTGTGTCCTGAATTCATTTACTTTCCTTTTCTCTCCATCTGCTTTTTCTGAGTGAAATGAAGAATCACTTCTCATCAGATCCTGTATCCAAACTTCGGAGGAATCAGAAGCTCAAGGAACACCACAGAATTGATCTTCCCTACAGCTGAGACACTTCTTAAAACATCTTTGAAGGAATAGATGCTTATCCAAATATCAGTCTATCCTCTCCCACTAAACTCTCCCAGAAAAATGTAATGACAGTCTACAAGATGCTGATAATTGTTTACAGTCATTTTATAACAGGGGAAATATAGGATTAAAGAGGTTATATTCTGTTGTGGAATCCAATGCTGTGCATCATCAATCAATCTTCTTAAAACTGCTGCGATTTTTTTCCTCCTATTTTGATGTGAAAGCTAGGTTCTAAAATATCAACTTTCTGAGGGGTAGTTAACAGACTTACTAATGTCTACTTTGTATTAATTTACTTTAGTGCTAACATTGTTCATTAGCTTACATACATTTTTTTTTTTTAGAAGTGAACAGAATTATCAGTCCTCCTTCTATTAGATTACAGTAGCATTTTATTGTCTCATCCTAAAAAGGCTGAAGTCCCTTTTTCTTATATATTCTGTTTTTAGAATGTAGGTGACCTGAATTGTCCATAGTGATTTAAGTGTCATCCCACCAGAAGAGATATATTGAAGCAAAGTTAGACAGGTATATTACCATCTATGCCAGAAATATCTCATTTCACGTATTCTAAAATTAGGGTGGTTGTTTTTCATGCCTGAATCACAGTAATTGGTTATGGTCATTCTGCTCTTAAGTGCGTAATATATTTCCTCATTTCAAACTGAAAGGGAATGCTCCTTTAATTTGATTAATTTTTTTTCCGATTGAATTTTCATGTAGTTAGTCCATGGTTCTGTTTTAATCATACTATTCTGTTATCTACAGAACAGAGTCCACTTAATTTCAACCACTCAAGACAGCGTTGGAAGTGTATGTGAAATTGGAATGATATGTGGAATGAACGGGTACATGGTCACCTGCATAGTAAGGACTTATGGTTTGTGAGAAAAGTCACTGGAGGATTCAGCATTTAAAAATAAATAAATAGGAGACAAGAAAATGCGTGGTTACTTGTGTTCATATGCGTGTGTGTGCATGTGCTTGTGTACCTGCACCTCTCCAACGCTTATGGCACTGTAAACAAGAGCAGCAACAAACAACCTGAGAGAATAAATACTTTGAGTCAGGCAACCCAAGCAGCAGATCATTCCCAAGACAATCTCATTATGATTACTAGGAGACAATTCTTCTTAAGGATTTACTTCTTACCATTTTTCTTTGCTTTTAGTGATTTTTTTTGTGGAAGGATAATTTTTATATAGTTACATTTAAGTACTTAAATATGTTGAGATAGGCAGTCCATGATGCAAACACGACACTCCTAAAGATCACAGCAGTTCTCTTGTGATTTGCACAAGATTTATAAATATTAAACCTAGTCCATATAAAAGTTAGATATAGCCCATGCAGCTGCCTACTAGATGTAAACGTAGATTTTATACTTGCAATTGTAGCTTAAAACTGGCACAAATTGTCAAATACTTTTAGACACTAAAGTCATATCTTTGGAAATAAACATTACGAAGCACTAAAGAAAGATTTCCAGACATGTTGGCTGACCACTATTTTTTCATTAAATCATGAAACTACTCAACAATACTCTCAGAACTGACAAACAGCAGAACATTGACTGTTCCTTGTGTTGCTAAGTACCAATGTGCCTAAAGTGCACACAGTGAAAACTAAAGCAATAGTAAATTAATTTTTGTGCTTAAGAGGAATTAAAAATTTCAATCATGCAACAATCTGTATAATGAAAAAAAAGAAGTCAGTTCAACATCAGTTTGACATCAAATACAGCTTCCTTGCTTTCTGATGATCTTAGAGGTTATTTTATATCCATGTACCAAAGACCAACAACTGGTTACTTACAGAAAAGTCAAAAGATATGGAAGATTTATAGATTTGAGAAAATAATGAATTGCGTTAAAAGAAAATATAGGAAATATAGCTATTTTTGAACATCCATGAGAAAAAAAATAGTGCTTGTATAAAATATGACAAAGGATTAATAAGTACATGCAAGAAGTTAGACGTAAGACATGCTAGAGCTTTTTGGTAACGTGAAATTGTGTTTGATTTTAGATGGTTTGATTTTATACTCAGCATATCTAAACAACGAAAAATCTTACTGACATTTCATAGTGAGTTCACACATAATACACATCTCTGACAAAATAAAGATTTTTCATAAAATTAAATTTCATCCTATCAACGCATATTATGTTCAATAAAAATTAACTTAAATATTTCTAAACCTTTAGAAATTAAAGTATTTTGGATACATTTTCTTAAGTTACATTTGGAAATATAATTATATTTTCTGTGGTTCTTTTCCTAGTAAGCAAATTCTAGCTAAAAAAAAGTGAATGCCATAAGCTTTCAGTGATGGCTGAAACTTATTGAACTAAAAATGTAAAAAAAACCATCAAAGCCCAGACAACTATTTTGGTATGTCAATGTCTATAGCACATCTGCTTCTATGCCACTATGACATAATACCAAATGTATCAGTGACATTTGGCATTATGCCAACATGGCAAATGGCACTTTTAAAAGCTTTTTTTTTTTTTTGAGTAGTTATTTCCACTGTGTCAGCTATGTTAAGGTTTCCCATTAATATCCACTTTAAATCAGTGAACCACTTCAGTAAATATAGATTATTCAGTGGTAAAACAGATTTACTCTGCGTAGATGTTGCCAGAATATTTAGCAGAAGTCAAGTGTCTATATAATAAGTGAGCTCGTGTGATGCTCCATTATATTCAATGTTGGAAGCTCATCATTCTTTGTAATTAAAATGCTTAGTGTTATGCTGCTGATACATAAAACCTGAGGAGTTTTCAAAGCAAAATTAAATGGGGAAAATATCTCAGAAGCATTGGTATAAGACCACATTAGAACACATCTGCCCATGTTTTTCTCCTATTTAAATAGAAGAAATAATAGAGGAGTATGTTTGCATTCTACAGAGCAAAGATGATAATAAAGAAATGACTGAATAAAAATACCTACTTCTCAGTTAACAAAGTTTTTGCATCTGTGGCATAGCCCTTTATTTCTGGTCTACTGTTTATCCCTGTTGCTACACCTTTTTAGCTCATTTCTGCTTAATGCCATTCGTCTACTGACCACAATGGAAATGAAAGAAAGACAACATCAATTTTTCCCTGTCTCTCCTTCCTTAAAAGACAGTAATTCAGTAAAGTTTTCAATTTCTGCTTCCTTGGAACATGACCTATAACTCTGCTTGCCTTCTTTTTTTTTTTTTTTTTTCTGTCCAGTGAGTTTCATGAATCTTTTGAATTCTTTCCTTATTTTAAGGAAATATTCACACACTGGCTATGCAATACTATTAAAATAAATATAGATAACAAACTGTGCATATATAACACAATTCCTTGTTTTTCACATCTCTGTCCCATGTAAATAAAGCACAAGTGAGGACATAAAAATGGGTTAACTTGTAACTTGTAGCTCCACAGTAGAATGGAGACAACAAACATCAGAATGTTTTCAATAAAAATATCCTTAGAGAAATGGCTTAGCAAAATAACAATTTTTTTTAAATGTTGTTGAAAAAAAGAAAGACGTTGTAAATTATCACTTTCATCTTTCCAAAATTTGCTGTTTCTCACATTAATGACAGACTATTTTTTTTTCCATTCCCCCCCCAATATGTAGAACACAGTGTAACATACCCCAGAAAAATTAGAAACTACACTATATTTTTATACATTTCTAAATTTAATGTATATTCAATAGTTTAAGTATGAAATGGTTTTAGTTCTTTTTCAATAACCTTTTTATTTTCCCTTCAAACAATATTTCTTTTTAGCAATGCAAGTCTTTAGGTTCAAATTTTATTTTTAGAAATGAGAAACTGTTCTTTGAAAACAGTTTGGAGAGGGTACTTTTAGCATGCATTTTACTGGAGGGAAAAAAAAAAGTGGTTAAGTGGCTTTGCTTGTGATGACTAAGACAATCGGAATCCCTCTAAAACTCTGCCCAAGGAGATGCCTTTTACCCCAAAGACACACCTACAGTTCTTACTATAGACTCAGCATTTGTCTTAAACTGTGATGAATAAAAGCGCTGTACAGGCAATCCCTTATTGCTCACCACTATGAATATTGTATATACATAATGAAAAACATCTTGGTTTTGCTTGTGTAGGAGTATTAGTATAATGCAAGAATGGTTATGATGAGATTTCAAATGCATGTATATTATAATGTTTTCAGTTATCTAATTAGCCATAACACTTAAGATCAACTACCTGCTTTCCCTCTCTTCCTCTACCTTTTTTTTAGTGAGGGGCTCCATGCTAGAAGCATTTACCTTTATAAAAGGAGGAAAGGGGATAACCCACTTCAGTAAAAATTTTTGAAATTTACTTTAAAAGGTAGCCAGTGATAATGGGGTGTCGTTAAAGCTGATAGACTTTGCACTGAATCAACTGTGTTGAAGACATCTGCCAGCAGCAAGTGAGGGATGGAGCAGCAGTTAGCCAGGAAAACAGAAGAAAGTATAAATTGCTCATTTCTAACAGCTGAATTTGTAAGAGTGCATCTGTCAAAACCTTAATGAAAGGGAGACTAATAGCCAACAAGTTCAAAGCTAGAACGCTTCCTGTTTAAATGAAGGCTCAGCCTTATCTCACCCAGTTATTTAAGCTAATTAGATACAAACTAGAAGTCCTAGATTCACTTTACAGCTACCAGAAAGTATTAGGTGCACCTATTTGGGGCTGAAAAGACTTTCTTTTTGGCTTTTACTTGTTTATTAATTTCTTATATGTAATGCTTTAACGTTAACAGCTTAAATTCAAAAGGTAACTTTTAAGCACTGAATTTGAGCTTAAATACTAGCCAAAACGATTGAAAAAAAATTCCTATCTAGATTTAAAAGAAAGGCAGATTCCCCTTCAGTAAGACTTAGCTTCCTAAGTTGATTGTGTATGGAGCTTGAAATTCAGAGCAAAAAGGTCTTCCTGTATCTTGAGGTTCTTCTACTAAAGTAGGAACCTTATAGTCACTCTAATACACTGAAATAAAATAATGAAGTCATTAGTATGGCGTGAATCTGTAACTTATAGAATGAAATTTCTCCTGATGAAGTCTGTTGGAAGAAGAGTGTAAAAAGTATTAATCCACAGAAACTACTGCAATATTATCTGATTTGCAGTATTGATCTTGAAGGGATCAGTGAGTGAGAAATCTTGGAGTTTATAAACAAAAGCAAAATAACCCCCCAAATAACACCACACACCTCCCAAACACCCAAGATATATCTTTATTCCCTTGTTATGAAGAATAGTGTTTTCTTAAAGGAACTCCAATCCTGACCTGGATGAAAAATGCAACCTTTGCAATCCTGCATCCACTGTTTCTCCACTAACAAATAGACAGAGGCAGTCTCTGTGGGACCTTTGGTCATAGTTGTTGCAAAGAATCATAAAACCATTTACATCGGAAAAGACCCTTAAGATTATTGAGTCATCAAACTGCATTTGTTTTCTTCTTTTGCCAACTGTAATTTTCCAGCCTATGAAGTCAGTCATTTTTTAAAATGCAATCTGAAAAAATTTTTGTTAGCATGCAACAGCTTCTGCAACCAGGTAAGTACTCAGGGCACCCTAGGAAAATCAGAGCAAAACTTGAGAAAGATGAACAGTTTCTGCTATTTCTATGTTTTTTTCTTGGTAATGAGGGTTTTTTCTCATGACTTAACTTTTTTATCTTCAAATATTTTGTCCTGGAATAAATTTAGGTGGTACAAATATCTGAAATATATCTGAATTTTTTGACCATTCCACGATTAATGAAAAGGTGATAGATACAGATGATATCCACGTGGAAATTATCAAAGACTATACATCACATTTGAGAAAAAGCTGCTTCATTGGTCCTCCTGATATTTATGTGAAAGATTGGGGTTTACATATAACATAGGATTGCATAATCATAATAATAAGATACTGATAATTTTTTTTAAAAAACATTATTGTCATTGCTGAATCCAGCCCTGCTGGGCACCAAGTCACAAAAAGATATTTTAAAAAATAATGCAGGCACATATACTTTCTCAGCTCTTGGAAAGAAAGGCTAAAAGCTTTCATGTGTTCTAATTACTAACAATTCTGAAATCTACTTTTAATAACTTAGAGCATCATCTTGCTATTAGCAAAAAAAAAAAAATAGCAGGAAAATATGTTAGTGGACACACAGAGGGAAGGTCTCTAGATGAGTACTGTGGTTCAAATAACAGGAAGTTGTTCAATTATTCCTTTTCACAGTGAGTTTATAAAGTGCTTCACATGCTTGCATGCGAAATATTGTCAAGGTAGACTATGATGCGTCTGCTTTTTATTAAATCAGTGCTCCAATTTGCCCTACTCCAAGGAACCAAATTCCCTGGTTGTCCTCTCAAGCCCAGGCTGACAGCCTGATAACTGTGTCTCTCATATTTTGTGTACACCTGTTGGAAGCTGAGAAAAAGGAGACTCAGAATATATTCCACTTAAGCTCTGTAGGCAGTTCAGAACATGACCAAGCATCCCAATGGAAGTACAGACAGATGAATTCTGCTGTTCTACAAAGTAAAATCAGTAAGTGAATCAGTCAGAAAAAGGAGGCCATGAGAGACACTGAATGTGCACAAGCCAAACTGGTAGTTGTACAGCCTTGAGCATAAACAGGAGAGATGGATTTTATTCTGTCAGCATTATATTCTTCCAGAGAAGCATAGAGTGTCTGTGGTTTTCAGAACATAACATTTTTTCTTTCTAGAGCTGCTTCTTCTATATTTGATTAAAAAACCCTTAATACTTTTTTTCAGAATCAAAAACTGATTCAAGTTTTTTATGTTCTGTAGTGGTTCATTTAATCAAAATGATACAAAAAAACTCTTATGGTGTTACATCTGTCCTTTTTCTTACAGTAAGCAATGAATTTTTTTTCAGTGACTTGGAGTCACAGGACCTCTAAATGTCTGTTTTTTCCCTGTACTAATTACAATTAAAATCATACTCTGATTATTTTATTTGTCTGGGGTTTAGTTACTTAGAATTGCTTTAATTTTTCACTTCAACCAAGTTTACCCTTAATTAAAATAGATTGGATTTTTTGGTGTTGTTGTTTTGTTCTCAGTAAGAGTAATACTGTTTCTTTTTCATTTCATAATTTTCTTTATCTTGACCATTTTTCCAGTGTCTTGTGCTCACTTTGTTCATATTCCCTTTCCCCTGCTCACTGTTATGTGCAGCAGAAACTTGGGCTAGTGTTAAATAGCGGTAAATCTTACATAAGTCACCCTCCTAGCTGGTTTGAATTTGATTATATTTTAAAGGGATGCATTTTAAAAATAATGACTTTACCATTTCCCTTGATACAATTGCTAGCAATGAAAGAGATTAACTACTGAATTTAACTCTTGTAACTCCCTGCTGTTTTCTTTTTCTAATTTGTGAAGCAAGATTTGAAGATTTCAAACCACTTATTCAACATTTTTGTAGAAAGCCATTTTAATGTTTTAAAGTATATTACCTTGAATAGTTATAAAACTATTTTCATAGAAAAAATAACTAGAGAAAACATTTATAAAATAAATAAAAAATTAAAGAAGTCATTCTTCCAAATTTCATTCTACAGCTATACAGCTGAATTAATTTGATACAGAATGAGTAACAAAAAAAGAGTCATATTTTTGTACATTATGATCTGATCTAACATTATGTTAATTGAATATTTTGCAAAACACTCAATAAACTAGTGATACTGGCAAAACTTTCTGTGGTCAACTTTTCCTAGCATTCAATTCAAACTCTATGCTTAAACCTAACAGAGAAAAAAGGCTGTGTAACTCATAGATTGGGGAATGATTCAGTGAGAGTTTTTATGTATGTGCTTTTTTATATCTGCTTTTCATGGTTGTAGCAACACTTGAGAAATCTCTAGGACACAAAGTATGTCTTAGGTATACATGGTCAGTGAAGAGAAAAATGGACTATTACTGGTTCAACAAAATATCTGCTGCTGTTCACAGAGATATCTCCTGACATCCTTTTTATTTTATACATAAAAGATAACATGGAAACTGAAAAATCTTTACATCACCGCCTCTAAATATTACCTGGTTGTATCAAAACATATCTTTATCACACTGAGGGCAGAACATATTTTGAAAGATTCAGTACCTTTCACACAATAGTGATCCAGAACAGATTTTTTTTTTTTTCCTATTCTTCCCCCTTTGTGATATTCACACTTTGCAAGGTTTAGAAACACGAACACCAGCTCCTTTCTCAGACACGTAAATGAGCTGATGGAGTAAAAAAATTGGTAACACTCCTCCAATCTTGTGGTGCTACAGCAGTGGGACTGCTGTGGGACTTCTGTAGTGAACTAGAAAGGTAGAGGGAGCAATTTCAATACCAGTTCAGCCATGACATATATATCCTTTGAGTCTCCTAGTGAAACTAGTTGCAGATCACAAATCAAGCCATATCTTGTTTACAGAGAGGAAGAAACACAGAAGTGTTGCACTAAGAAATGGGAAGCTGGTACTGTGGAAGAAGACTGTGAACAGAAGACTTGAATATATGTTTCTTGCATGCAGTGTATTGGCATGTCCATCTTAAGTTGTTTCCCTTTCATTTCATGGGGAAAATAACTCTTCTAGGACAACCTCTTCTGAACAAAACTTGCAGAGCTAGCCTGAACCACATTCTCTCTCTCTGGGGCTTCTAGAAAGTTCCTCCTCTGAAATGCAGTAGAATGTCAGGGAATTACAGCTGAACACCTGGAGCAGTAAAGGCAACAATTTTCCATCATTGGCTCCTTAGGGCAAGTAGCACAGTCTAGCTTTCAGACAAACATACCATCTCTTTAACCTTCTCTAAAACATGGTGGTGTTATTCATGTTGTTGACCACGAACAAATCTTGAACTGTGTTATTCTTTGACTATAACTGGGATATTTCTCTGTGTTTGTCAGATATCATTGTTCAAAACCAAACCCAGTAGAATGTTTACAATTTAACAGTACTGGGGTAGAGTGCTTAAGCCCATGTTCTGTTTTTTAGACTAGCATAGTCGTAACAGGAGGAACTACAACCACTCAGATTACTAACTAAAATAGGAATTAAATAGATCATCATATAAGTTATTAGCATTTATGTTGTGTAAAACCACATATAAGAACAGCAAAAGCTAGTTCACACCAAGGCGCTGTCTGGCCTAGTGTTTTATCTTCAGCAGCAGCCATAAGAGGACAAGGGAAACTTTAAAAAGGCAAATATATGTGATGATTCTTTCCCCCTCGGTTTCACAATCCTCTCCCAGCTCCTACACTTGCTCTCTTGGGGGAGTTTCCTGATCCTGGTAGGGTTCATCTGTTCAGTAACTTCCAGTAAATCTCTCTTCCAAGTACATTCCAGTCTCCTTGTCAGCCCATGTGAACTTACTCCAATGGGGATGACTTTTAGACAGATATCCCACATATCTGTTTTTTGCTGATTATTGGAGTGGGTTTCTTTGTTTATTTGAACTTGGCTCTTATTAATTTCATTTGATAGTTCCTGGATCCTGTACTGGGAGGAATTGTACACTTGAACATCTGCGTTGAAATGCATTGACATTCACCATTTGAATTTATGCAATACTCAGAACTTAAGCTAATGCAGTCTTTTATCTTTGGTTACTGATGCTGTTTTACATTTGTGTGTGAATACCAATGTGGACATTAAAATAGAGCTGATAAGTCTTTCCTTAAAAACACCCTTTTTTTTCCCTTTAACTGAAAAACAAAATTTAGGAAGTTTATCTCAGCTGCAAGGATCTTCATTACAGATCTACATCAATTAGATGTGTACAGTGTGGAACTACCCTTACTGACCAATCAACCCTGCCGTGAAGAAATTATTACCTTCACTATCACCAGTCTCTGAAGACATTCACATGATACAACAGTGTCAGCAGTGAAATTGTGAGTTACTACAGACATTTTATAAGTTCTGAATATGTTCTGTTTCTTTTAAGATATTTTAATAAGATTTTGGAAGGTGGGTGATTAGGGATAAGTGTATACTTAGAACTTTCAGATATACCTTTGTAGGTTCTTGTCTACTAAGGCCACAGGTTTTCCTGAGTAGAGTATGTGTTTTGCATTGTGGGATAATCACTACTTCTAATAAACTTAACCAACCATACTTGATGCTCTATACACTTTTCACCTCCACAGTCTCACATATATCTCACAAGTTTCATTGTAGAATAATACATTTCTCTCGTTTGTGTTAAGAATTTCACCTTCTCTCACAGTTTTTTTTTCTTGTCCTTAATTTCATGCATTAAGGGATATTCTATGTTTACTCTCTGTTCAATCCGTGATTTTATAAAAATCTTTCAGGTGACAGATCATGTACTTCATACTATACTTAAGATGCAGATCTCTCATGCATTTCTACAACAAAAATTAATCAAAAAGGAGAGGGCAGAAAAAAATCACAGAATATGCTGAGTTAGAAGAGACCTACAAGGATTATCAACTCCAACTCCTTGTCCTGCACAGGGCCATCCCTAAGAGTCACACCATGAGCCTGAGAATATAATCCAAACACTTATTGAACTCTGTCAGGCTTGGTGCTGTGACCACTTCCCCGGGGAGACTGTTTAATTGCCCAACCACCCTCTCAGTGAACAACCTTTTTTCAATATCCAACCTAACCCTCCCCTGACACAACTTCAGGCCATTCCCTCAAGTCCCATCACTGGTCACCACAGAGAAGAGATCAGTGCCTGCCCCTGCTCTTCCCCTCATGAAGAAGTTGTAGACTGCAATGAGGTCTCCCCTCAGTCTCCTCTTCTCCAGGCTGAACAAACTGAGTGACCTCAGCCACTCCTCATATGGCTTCCCCTCAAGGCCCTTCACCATCTTCACTGTCCTCCTTTGGACACTCTCTAACAGCTGAATATCTTTCTTAGATTTTGGTACCCAAAACTGCACACAATACTCAAGATGAGGTTGCACCAGTGCAGAGCAGAGTGAGACAATCATCTGCCTTGACAAACTCCTGATGGCCCCAAGGACATGGTTGGCTCTCCTGGCTGCCAGGGCACTGCTGACTCAGATTCAACTTACCACTGACCATGAGCCCCGGGACATTTTCTGCAACACCGCTTTCCATCATCTCATTCCCCAGTCTGTAGGTACATTCAGGGTTGCCCCATCCCAGGTGCAGAATCCAGTACTTCCCCTTGTTGAACTTCATACAGTTGGTGGTTGTCCAGTCCTCAGATTTGTCGAGTTCTCTCTTCAGGGCCTCCCTGCCTTCAAGAGAGTCTACAGCTCCTCCTAATTTTGTATCATCTGCAAACTTGCTTAGTATCCCCTCCAGTCCTGCATCCAAGTAACTTATGCAGACGTTGACGAGCACAAGGTCTAAGACAGAGGTCAACAGCCTGATGTGACCCCATTCACTATTACTCTCTGTGCTTGACCAGTGAGCCAATTGCTCAATGTGTTTATTCACCTGCATGCTGGACATTTTGTCCAGAAGAATCCTGTGAGAGACAGTACTGAAAACTTAACTGAAATCCAAAAGGATGACATCAATTGGCTTTCCTTGATAAGCTATATAAGTTACCTTGTCATAGAAGGAAACCAGGTTTAATAAGCAGGACTTTCCTCTCATGGATCTGTGCCGGCTGTGGCTGACTACAATCTAGTTTAGCGTGCCATAAAATATTCATATATTTTTAAATAAATTATTGCTCATTTAATTTCATTATTTCAAGATTATATGTATTAGTTTTTCAGCATGTTTTCAATGAACAGTCAAGAACACAGAATTTTTAAGCCATTGTACAATCATTCACAGCCACCTCTTACCAATGAATGCTTGTGTGTATCAGGAAACTAGAGCGTGTTGTGATTGGAGTGCTTAGAAGACTGAAAAATCAGGTCAGTTTCAAACTGTTAAACGACACTTTATTAGATTGACATTAATTAACATCACACATTGACAATAATTAGTTGCTGCACATTGTTAATCATTATCACAGCATACTGAAATCAATCCTCCTTTAACAATCATACTACACCAGCTGTGAATATGCAAAATCATAGAGCTAATACTGTGCCGTCAGCACTAATAGCTGGAGTCTGTGATGTTCTTATTCACTGAGCTCAGTGTGTGCTCCTTCTGAGGTCCTCTCCCTGCTTCCACCTCCCCATACCCTAATTCAGGGGTCTGTCCTTTCATAAGTGTGAGTCTCTAGGCAGTCTGCAGCTCTTAGCCTCCACCCTGGGGCTATATGGTGTGTGATGCCTGGAGGAGTGTCACTTTCATAGGCTTCAGCAGGTGTCTCACCCTCTTGTGTGGCTTTCCCCATCCCTCTCTTTATCCCCACTCCCATGCACCCTTGCTTGTCTGCTTCTAGTTTTCTCAAAACAAAACTAGTCTTTATCCAGCTCTTCAATATGCACGCAAAACTTCCAGAGGTCTTTAGTCCCACCCTCCTTAAGAGGGGTCAGATCTGAGTTTGCATCAGAATGCTCAGAGCTTTGTTCAGGTATTGTGTTCTTGTAAATCTTCAAAGACTGATGCAACACAACCTTTCTGGGTAATCTGCACCACTACTTGACCAAGGGCAAAAACACTTGACCAGCCTAGAGTTGTTTAAGCTTCCAGGGCCTCTCTGCTTTCGGCCTCAGTTCATACTTGCAAAACCATGAGAAAATTACCCAGGGTCACAAGAGCTACTTGCTGCCATTTTCATACAGCCAGTTCCCATACAAACTGGTAACAAAAGGCCACTGCTGGGCCTTGAATTGTCAGTACAAGGCCTGTGGTCTGTATTAATTTTTTGGGCCACTTCATACAGAAATGTTTCTCCAATTATACAATGTAAGTGTCCTACCATTTAGGTTTAAAACAAGCTGAACATAAAATCTGTTTGCTCTGCTTCATTTTCATGGGTAAAATATCTATAGCCTCCTACAGAAATTTTATTATTGTTAGCCTGAACCATCTCATACAGTTGCTAAATTTTTTTAATCTATTTAGTTAATTTTCAAAGTAGTTTGAAAATATGTGGCACAGTATAAACCTCAGTACAGAACCCAGATGAAGTTACTGCCATCCTATAGCAAATAATGTTATCCTTACTTAACTACAGCTTCATATTAAATTAGTTTTTCAGACTTCATAAAAAGTTATTTTCTGTAAGTCAAAGCATAGTGTAGGATCCTGGTGACAGGTAACCGTATGCTTAACTACTTCAAAAACTCAAGTTTGTTATGCTTTCAGCAGCTATCTCTGAAAGTGCCATTAATGTTATTCCCTGTTTCATGTTTCTCTACGTCTAATATTTTTACTAATTTCCTAAATATTATTCCTACTGATTTTGCATTCAGTGTGGAAGGACTTATCTTTTTAAGAGTTTCTTTAGTTTCTTCCTTGTCCATGTTGGCTCTTATGGTAATTTGAAAAAAAAAAAGATGGGCAACTGAGACACCACTAATTTTCTGAAATGAAATCAACACATCCACATGCTATCATTTGCCCCTGCCCCTTAATTGTTTTCAATGAGCTTTTTCTCCTTTTAAGAACTCCTATTATTTGGAAATCAAATGTTGCTGTATAGGCACAACTGCTCTTGTTTCTTTTTTTACCTTTGATGGTCTTATTTCTCACACAGTTAGGTTAGATGATTGTACATTGTCCCTAGATATACTCACAGCATTATCAAACATTTATAGATCTACGTACTGTTGATAAAACAAGGTAAATTCTGATTAGATATTAAGAAATCTTTATTCACCCTGAGGAGAGTTACACACTGGCAAAAGCTGCCCAAAGAGATGTCATGGGTTTACCAGCCCCCAACCCCGCCACCCAGGGTTGAAAAATAGTTAATTTCAAGTAGATTTCTGGAGCAAAGCCAATCACAAGTTTTAGTAACGCCTCTGGGAAAGACACATTTGAAGAAATGAAGAAAACAGAAAAGAAGCCTGTTGCGCAGAAGAAATTCCAGCCCGGAGAGGAGCAGAGGAAAACAAGAGACAGCAATGTGACCTCCAAGGTCAGTGTAGCAGGAGGGGGGAGGAGAGGCCAGGAAGGACCCCCCTACTCCCCCACCAGTAGGGGAAAAGACTTAAAAACTTAAACCCCTACCACCTGTGGAAGATTATTTGGAGGAGAGAGACCCTCCTGCAGCTCATGAAGGAACCTATGCTGGAGCAGAGGAGTGCACTGAGGAAGCTGTAACTCCGTGGGAGGCCTAGGATTAAGCAAAGTCTTGCTGGAGACCTGTGGCCCTTGGAGAGAGAAACCTACACTGGAGCAAGTGTCCTGGGTAGGACTTGTGATCCCAGTGAGGGATTTATGCTGGTGTAATTCATTTGTGACCCTAAAGGACAGCAGAGTATGGAAGAACTGTTGTCCGAGGGTAGACTCACGTTGGAGAAGCTCATCCAAGGCTGTCCCTCCCATGAGAGGGGACCCCACAAGAAACAGGGGATGGACTCGATGCCATTATCCCCTGTAACAGTGGTGAAGACCCTGGTGCAGCAAGCTGTCCCCTTGCAGTCCATGGAGGACCTCACAGGGCCCGAGTACCCCCCAGCCTCCGGTCCTGGCCCGGCAGGGAGGAGCAGGGACAGTCCTGAGGTCGACGTGCAGCAGAGAGAGAGAGAGATTTCCAGCTATGGCTGATCTGAGCTGTCGCCCTAGAGACAATAGAAGGAAAACTTTCAAGTGCTGCAACTTTGATTTAGAGGAACTGTAAACCCTGAAAGTAGAGAAGAGACTTTTCTCCTCCTGGGCTGATACAGGGGGGAAGGATAATTTTGTAAATACAGAAAATTTTCTTCATAAAAAAACTAGTTAGATTGATGTATATATTATTCTTTAGTTTTTATCCTGTTAGTAATAAATTTAATATTATTCCCCATGTCAGGTCTCTCTTGTCTGTATAAAACTTCTCTCATCTTATAGTAATTGTATAAAAGGTTTGAAAAAAAATTGGCCCAGAGTAAACCCACGACAAGAGATTACATAGTCTGCATCACAGGAAATATTCAAAACTCATTGGAGCAAAATTCTGAGCAAACTGCATTAATTTGTCTTGCTTTTCATGTGGACTTGGAAATAGTTTGCTTGGAAATGGGTCCCTTCCAATCCAAATAATTTGGAAGTTCTATGGTCAACAGCTTCCTGAAAAACTTTTATTTACCTCCCTGCTTTCCTATATCTCTGTTGTAAATTGCCTTGACTATCTCTTGTCATAACGTTTTCCTCCTCTTAAATGGTAACCATCGTTGCCTATTGGAAGTGGAAAAACATCTGTATTGTATTAGATGCCCAGGAAAGTTACATGGAAAGTCAATAGCTTATTTCTATAGCTGGTTGTTTACTCTCATTTGCAGACTTCAGCTTTCTAGAAACATCTTCTTCTTCTGTTCTCTAAAATGAGTGATTTCTCATTGAATAGCATAGTTAGTTATGATATTAAAAAAATATAGTAGTGTAAAAAAAAAAATACCCAAACCTCGGTGTTTCTTTATTATGTACTATTATAAACTTCACTGGGAGTTTGGGTTGCATGTAAAATTTAAGATCAGCCCTTGATTGTTGTGTTTGATGGCATCACTAATATGAATCTCTATAGTTTAATGGTGTACGCTCACATTGTAATGGCAAAAAACCCCCAATGTATTTTGAAAGAAAATTACTTTCTTTACAGCATCGAAAGATTAGATGATGGAGCTCATATTGCAGAGATGAAAACTGTAGTTTCTTGAAGTAAATGACTTCTTTTTCCTTGTCATGGTATTTTGTTCATCAAATAATATGTAAGTCAATTTAACAGACTAAGAGAAAACTAAAATATAACCAAACATAACACATATGATATTCTTGAATCACTGTCTTCTACTATGCAGATTTGTGTATGTGCAGCAAAGCTGTTCTCATTCTAGATTCAAGTTTTCACCAAGTATGCTGTTCATCCCAAAACATGCAATTATGAGAAACAAATCTTTTGTTGGTTAGATGTATCATATAGCTTCAGCTATTTTTTACCTGGCTTTTCCCCACATATTTAGTTGCACTTTTATTCTTAGATCTTTTCAGAAAATTCAATTACACGGAAAAGGCTAAATCACGTTAATTGGATTAAAAGAGCTACACTGCTTCAGATGGATGTTTTTCTCTGCACTGTGTTGCATTTCTTTGAAAATACCAAGAGATTTTTTTTCCCATTAAAAATGTTTGCTACTAACCTGGTGTTTGAGTGTTTGATTTTTTTTTTTTTTTTCTGAGAAAGCTGAAATTAATTTTTGTTAAGAATATCTGTGTTTTCTAATTTAACTTTAATTAAAATCTTAGGACACAGACTTCAGTTAATAATCTAAGTCTAGACCTGAAGATTTTTCCTTAACAAGGACTGATATGCTTGCTCATTTGTGATTATTCATATCACAGGGAAGAGAATGAAGGGGAGAAAAGTTGTGCAGTTAAACACTGGAATTTGGGAGCAGAGACACAGCTCTGTGATCCATCAGTTCCATGATGCAGAATTAATCTCACATAATTTTGTAAGGCAATATTGATTCATGAACAGTCCATGGATATAAATTTAACTATTTAGAATGCAAGTTTTCTTATTAAAAAAGCACATACTTCCAGATAAGCTTAACTGAGCCTAAAAGTGAATGTAAAGGAAATCCAAGCTGCTAGCTCAAGTATAGAAATGAACATTATAACCATCTACATTTAGATGTATCTCATTGTATTAATAATTATTAGCAATTAAAAATATTCATGGTGGGTTGGCCTTGGCCAGCAGCCATCTGGCCACCCAGCTGCCCTTACATTATCCCTTTTAAAAGGACAAAGGGAAAAGAGAAAATTAAAAAATCCTTTTAAGATGAAAAAAAGAACCTTACATTTCATCTATATGTTGACTTTTTAGTTGCTGTTTTAAGTGTTATGTTTCTACTGGGTCTTCACACCTTCCCCTCCTTAAGTATCTTAGTCTATATCTGCACAGTTCCTTTTGTGATTTATTACAATTCTATCTTTCAGATTTTTTATAATCAACTTTGTTAGAAGATAAAAATTTAAGCTGATAACTGTACCAGACATATATGCTGGTACGTGTCTATCTATAAAAGAAACTGAGAACTAGGGTTTCTTTCATCTCTTAGCGTGATGTTGGTTACTAATTGCACTGAAATACAACACAAGAATTCAAGTGGTTATTGTGTTGTGGGTTTTTTTCAGGCAAAGGAGATTCACTTTTTTTTTTTCTTAAATCTCTCATACCTAATCTTTATGGTCTTTGATCTGGGAGTCTATGTCCATCTGAATATTGTAATTCAGAAAACACAGAGGATAATGGCAATAATGAAATTCAAGGTGATCTAAGGAACCTCTTATTTTCTCCCAATTCCTTTTTTTTCCTATCCAAAATAAGAGTTTTTTGTTTAATATTTATCTAATATTTATTCTTTCATACAGTTCAATTTTATTCTGTTACAGAGTAACTGCATATGTGACAAAGAATGAATATCGATTTAGTATTTCTGGTATTATAATAACACATCCTGGACAGCATTTCAGTAGGAGATCAGATGAAATTCAGTCTGTTTAGGTAATGTCTTCTTTTTGGTGAAAATAAAACAAACAAAACAACAAATCAACCTTTCTACCACATTCAATTATCCTTTTGTTTACTGCAATAGACACTGTTAAATGGATTAAGGATTGAAAAATAAATTCAAGGATGAAGGTATTACATAAACTATAATCGGAGTGAGTTAGTGCATCATTCTGTGTCATCATATCATAGTTTATATCAATTCTGGGTTAACTTTGGTGAGTTTTCTGAACATTTTTGTGAAGTCAGGTTGCATTAAAAAGTTCAAGTTGTCTAATCATTGTGTTCAGTTACAAAATCTAAATTACTATAGTTTACTAGTATTAACAGAGTTTTTAATATACTGATAATTATTGGCTGCTAATCTGTCATGCTTTTTTCTAGACATTCACTTTGTAACAGTTTTCTTAACAGCCACCTCTTTTTCCAGTTATAAATCCATCTGCTCATTCTTTCTGAAAAAATAAATAGCTGAAAATAACAATGCAAAACATACAGAGAACTATATAAATTTGGGATAGACTATAAAACAGGATATTTGCTTTTTTTCCTACGTAGTAATAAGGCAAAATAATATCAAGAAATTTAATAAAACAAAGGTTTACTTCAGAACACTGCTTTAGTTTTGTTGGGAATTTGATTAGTGTCTGTAATCCTTTATGTGCCTAGCAGACTTTAGATTGTGCATTTATGTCACTGGAATACCCTAAGCCAGTAAAGCTCTGCTATTCCTTCTGCCAGCAATTTCTTCTTTTAAGCTAAGCTGGGCATATCAGGCAATACTTCACCAACAAATCATTGAAGTCTTACATGGTATAGCAGATGTCAACTTTATCCCAACTTACTGAAAGACAAAGTAATCAAATTAGCTGATATTTTACTTACCATATAGAAAGCAATGGGTTAAATATGAAGATGCTATTTGTGCTGGAAGAGAAAGATCGGATCTCTAAGTGTAACTGAAGATATTAAAAACTTCATCTTTTTTCTCTAAGCAGTTCAAGGAAATCTCTCATTTAACTCTGTTTACTACAAAGGAGTTACTCAAAATCAGATATCTCACAAAAACTCACTACTTCATCATGTTAGTTTTAAACACAAAGTTAAAAATCAAGCCTCAAAATGGGGACTAAAAAGTCACACCTTACTCTTTCACTTTCCCCAACAAACTGCACTGTTTACCCATATTTATGTAGCTTCACCAGAAAGGGTAAGTGTGCTACTAAACTGGATTGCAGTAATCACTGTAATAGTATGCTGAGAGGAAGGATCTGTGGATCAAAGCCCAGGGAAAACAGGTTTCCTTGTCAAGGTGAATTTGCACTATTTGCACCTTTGGCATTGGGTTCTGAGGTGAAGTGACCCTCCGCAACTAAAGGAAACCTGCAGTCATTCACTTTCAAAAGCTGCTTCAGTCTGTGCATACTTGTACAGGGGAGACTAGTGGAGTTGTATAACAACTTCCACTATTTGGCATTTCCTCTTGGCTCTCTAAGGGCCTGAACTGCTTGGCAATAGTTGCCATAATGCTTAAAAAGATCCCTGGTTCTCACAACTCAATATTTAGAGAATTTGTGTTTATAACCTGAGTTTAGAAATTTCATTTCCCATGTGCATTTTAAATATCAGGCATGTCAGTAATATCCTTGATACATTTAAATTGTTATTTCTCTAAATTGTTTTCTTCTAAGGCAAAAAAAAAAAAAAAAAAAGCCATTCCTGTAATATATTTTGTTATTTGTTCTTTGATCACTTATGCTGTCATCTCTGATAACAAATAGCAGGTGTTGTGGCTTTTACTGCACTGTTATACTGTTGGACTGAAAATAATTTTATACTAAGCAGTACATTTCTCTTTATTTAGTAGTGGTGGTACACTAGCTTTCAGTGTCCACTTAATTTTATGTAGTTATGCACAAGGATAATGGAAAATTCAGGTGTGTTGTCTTTGCTACAGAGTTTCAGAAGCTAAGATTTCAGTCTTTATATGAATTACCCAGGGAAATTAATGGAAGACATGCTGGAAAAGATTATCTGAAAATATTTAGTGGAAAAGAATGATATCAGATGTTAAAATCAAAAAAACCCCACCCTGAACTGAAACAAAAAAAATAAACAAAGCTTCTTTGTACAAGACATATAGACACTTGAAGTCTTACCTGTGGGAACCAGGAATCAGAGCAATATTTCATTTATACTATTTGTATTTGTTTCCCTATAGCATTTTCTGCTCTCACTCTGTTCGTCTGTCTCAGATACATTTCAGTAAAATAAAATAATGCCTCTGATTTGTGTTTGGGTCCAGTTAAGAGTACCATAGCTTGGTTTTCTATAGTTCTTAACATATCCCAAGCAGATTACTACCGAAACAAAGGACATAGCATATATAGAACAAAGGTTATAGCAGATGAATATAAAGAAACAGTGAAGTAATAATAAAAAATAACTCTTAAAAATTTTACTTTTAGTCTGACAGCAACCAAAATCAGATACCACTGGAGATGTGAAGGAAACCTTGCAATAAGTGCAGTGAGTTCAGCTATTCCACTTAATAAGAGTGGGACAGGATCTATCCTCGGTCATGAAACCAAACACTGTGGGCTGGCTTGCATCCAGGCCACTTAGTATCAGTTGCATAATGGTGAAAATGGTGCATCCATGTTTTGTATATTTAAGTCCCCTGTGGTGCTTCTGCAAACCTGTTGCATATCTTTTTATTCACAAGAAATGTGATACAATGAGAGGCCTGCACCGTACACCACCAAAGTGCCTGTTTTTACTTGATTTTGATCTGGATTTGTAGCAAGGTGTGGCAGAGGGAGCAAAACTTTGAGCAATTTCATGGGTTTGCTGTCCTTCACGAGCACTCCTTTGAGACATCTGACTTTAGAATGAAAATAGAATATTTCCTTGGGAAGACCTAAACTCACTGGGAGCAGATTAACTGAGCTAAGTGGGCAGTGGAAACACTTACCTTGTTTCCTGGCTGTCTGGGTTTTTTTAGCAGCATAGATGTACTCATGGTGTTTATTTACTTTCAACCTTGTAGGGGAAGTTGACCTGGGCCAGCTTCAAGATCCCTTCTCAGCTAGTTTCTTTCTTCCCTTCCTCCAAAGGGCAGGGAAGAAAATAAGATGAAAAAGCTTCTGGGTTGACATAAAGACATGAAAATAACTTATCACAGAATCATAAAATAGTGTAGGTTGGAAAAGACCTTGAACATCATCAAGTTCCACCACTTACCACAGCACTACCACTAAACCATGTCCCTGAGCACCACAGCTACAGGTCTTCTAAACCCCTCTGGGATGTTTTCTCAACTACTTCTCTGGGAAGCCAATTTCAATACCTGGCCACCCTTTCCACGAAGAAGTTTTTCCTAGTATCCAATCCAAACATCCATTTCCTGTTGTCTTATTTCTTGTTACCTGTAAGACTGACCCCACCCTGATACAGCCTTCTTTCAGGTAGTTGAAGAGAGTGATAAGGTTCACCAACTCTCCTTTTATCCAAACTAAACAACACCAGCTCCCTCAGGTGCTCAACATCAGACTTGCACTCCAGACCCTTCACCAGCTCTGTTTCCTTTCTTTCCTTTCTCTGGACACCTTACAGCACCTCAGTCTCTTTCTTGTAGTGAGAGGCACAAAACTGAACACAGAATTTGAGGTGTAGCCTTACTTGTGCCAGGTGCAGGGTGGTGATCACTGGCCTAGTCCATTCTGGCCACATTATTCCTGATACAGGCCAGGGTTGCCACCTGGCCACACTGCTGGCTCATGTTCAGCTTCTGTCAATCAGCATCCTCAGGTCCTTTTCCACCAGACAGCTTTCCAGTCACTCTTCCCTAAGTCTGTAACATTGAATGTGATTATTGTGACCCATCACAGTCATGGATAAAGTGGATTCGACTTTGGAGAAATCAGGTTATGATAATTAAAATAAAATTGAATGGTGAGAAGCAGAGTCAAAAACTAAAATTCCTTCTCTCCATGCCATCTCTTCCCAGGCTTAGCTTCACAAGGAAGCTTTGTTTCCAATCCCTCTTCCTCCTTCCCCTATCCCTGAGTAGTGCAGGGAGGCTGAGAATGGTGGTTGCAGTCAGGTCATAACAACTTGTGTCTGCCACTCCTCCCTCTTCACACTTTTCCCTTACTCCATTGTGAGTCCTTTGCATGGGCTACAGTCCTTCAGGGTAAACAGGCTCAAGAGTGGCCTTCCCATAGGCCATAGTTCCTGCCAGGAGATCCTTTTTCATCTCAGACTCTCCATGAGCTGCAGCTTCTTCAGGGAATATCCAGCTTCTTTGCTGTAGTCTCCACAGGTTGCAGAGAAATATTTCTTCCACCAAGGTCTCTCTGATAGGCGGTTCCTGGAGCCCCTCCCCCCTCTCCCTCTTCTCTGAGCTTGTCTGCATGGCCATTTCTCATACTTTTTCCCCCCTCACTCCTCACTGTTTGGGCAGTATTTTTCCCTTTCTTAAGTTCATTTCAAATTTTCACAAAGCATTAACATCATGCCTGAGGGGACCATATGTGCCCTGATCCATTGGAGTTGGTTAGAACTCTTGTCTGTCACAGGGCAGCCCTGCCTTTTTCTCACAGGGTTGACCACTACCAAACCTCACCATATAAATTCAACACACCACAGCACATCACATCATAGTGTTATATCTTGAGACACTGTGTTTTACACCAGAATAGGAAACCGAGTATATTTAAGACTGCATAAGCTATGTGATAAACATGAGCAAGAGAGAAGAGGAAAAGCTTGTATCTACAGTTCAAAATGTAATTCTGAATATGAGGCCAACGTGTAGAAGGTTTTGTGACAAAAGGTCTCTCACTGTTTGCCTATCCAATTGATGGAATGATAAATATTGACTTGTAGTTCAGGCACTCTGGTTTGCCTTATCCAGTGAAGGTCATGATTTATCCCATCCCTTTGTTCCAGTATATATACAGGTAGATGAATAACATCACTCCTATGTTAAAGAGAAAAGTGCATCATGTCTAGATGCATTTTTATATAGTTCAATGGATGTCTAAAAGCTTGATTTTTTCAACTTTTTTTCAGAATATATAACCTATAGCACTACAAAGGGAACGAAAAATCACAAAGAAAGGAAAAGGATAATTAGTTTAAAGACAGTTAAAACTGATATTTTAAAATAACTTTTAATTAGCGAACAAGTAATAATTCCTAAACCCTTAGAAAAGGAAAAATATAGAAACTTAACAAAATTAATACCTCAAGGATGGACAAAATAGAGTAGGACTAAAATTATTTGCAAGTAAAACAAATATAGCCAGATGCAAAGAAGACTGACAAACTGTCTGTAGTCCAATCAAACTCCTCTATATGTTCAGAATGGATACACTTTCCTCATAATTTATCAATTAACATTCAAAGACATTGCTTATGTCCTTAGTAGAACATCAGATTGAACTCGGGCTTTATCTAATCTTATCCGTGCAGGTATATCTTAGAAAAGTGGATCCCTAAAGAGTCCACACAAAACATCCTTTGAATTCCCATTTATTCATAAGTTAACCACAACATTTTTGTTTATTTGCATTCTTTCCATTCCAACAGCAAATTCTGTCTTTAGATGCTGCATTTTATCCCATACTGGTATAAGAAAGCATATAAAGTTCCTTTCTTAAAAAGAAAGGGACTCCAGGGCTCAATTAGAGCCAAGGTAAAGTCCAGCACGTGTATCCAGATCAGAAAATTGGAAAGGGTTACTAGGTTTAGCAATTTTAGTGTATTCTCAGCCTAGGTAAAAATTCAGCAAGGGCGAACAGGCCAAACTGGTCTCACACCTGAGTACTGATGGCCTGAGTTATGCTTAAGGGAGGCAATCCCCAACGAAATTCTGTGATTTCTGTGTTATAAGGGAGACTGTGAGTAGGACAATTATCTTAACATGTGAATAACTGTCGCTCGCCCTCTGAGTGGGACTGATAAAAGAGAGTTTTCAGTCTCATAATTTCTAACTGAAGAGATAATAATTTGGTTTCTTGAAGAAAATTGCATATAACTGCAGATTTGTGTATTAAAACAAGTTTGAATATTGTTCTTGTTAGGGTGAGGGATAATTCAAAGTGTGTCATTTGATGAATAATTTAAACATTTCGTTCCTGAAATAAATCAGTTTAGGATGACAAAAAAGAAATATTTAATTAAGATAAGACAAATATTCGCATCATATATGCTGCCTACTTGATTCTTCCTAAACAATGTCATTACACCATTCCGTTGTTTCACTTGTAATTTTTAAGGTCTTATAAAGTTGATTTTTTTTTTTTTTTACTGGGAAGAAATTTGTAAAAAGAGTCCCTCTTTTTATTTCAACATATTGAATTATAAATAGAAGTCATGAACTGTAATCAAGACATATTTTCCTGTATTTACAATTTAATTCAAGCAAATTAGCTGAACAGACTATATTATATACTGATTATTTTGTGGGAGAGAGGTGTTGATAAGAGTTTTGGTTTTCTTTGCTCTTATATTTTTTACCCAGGTTTTCTTTCTTTGTGTGATTCAAAGGGTATATTTTGTTGTATTTCAAAGAACATATAAAGAGACTTTCATTCTCAAAAGAATGAAGTTATATATGTGTTAGCTAATAGCTTTTGATAACTTGACAAAATTAGGGATTTTTTTCTCTAGAGTAACTTTTTGTTGTTTTAACACTTTTTAAACTCATATACTGACACATCATGTTTACAGTTGTCTTAATACATAAAGCCACTCTCTGAAATTACTTTCGAGATTATCTTCCAAGTTAAGGAGTAGCAACATTTTAAAAGATGCTAGGCATGGTCATCTGACCACACTCTGATTCAAATCTGTGTTGAGACATTTTTAGGACACAGTATAAATATGATAGCCTATCTCCTTACCTGCTCTACGCTAAGATGCAAAATAGCCTCAAAGATTAGCCTTCCTCTGAACTGTGGCTTCTTCTAAGGTCACCAGGTAAGACCGGATGAGTTCATTCAGAGTCAGTGTCAGTCTGATACTTTCGGTACTTTCTTACCAGGTTCTTTGACATATTTCATGTGTGGAGGGTGAAGTTATTAATATTAAATTTACTTACTTGAAGATTATTGACGTGACAGAGGATTATTGATTTTGCCAAGTGATACAAAATATATGGAAAACACAATACAAAGATAAGTGACAGTTTGCAAAATACAGCAACTGCAATACACCCTTCAATCACAATGCCATCTGATTCCCGTTGTTGGTCTCAATACCTGAGTTAAATACTGTTGTCTTAATTCCAGTCTATGTTTTTTTTAAACCATAAAACTGATCCAGTGCCCTGAGGTACATACTCATGATTGGGACTAGATGATCTCCAGAGGTGCCTTCCAACCCCAAACATTCTCTAATTCTAGGATTTTGTTTTAAAGAATAGTTTTCCAATTATTCTTAATTACTTATTTGTTTCTTTCTTAATTTTTCAGTATCTGAACTGAAAATATTATTCAAAGGTAATTCATGATTATTCCACTTAATTGGAATTACATTGTATGGGAGGCATAGGCCATTCTCATCATTTGACTATGAAAGTGCATTCTGTGCTATGTAAAACAGTAAAGCTCATATCCCTCAGACAGGATTCATTCTTACACTCAGTCAAACTGGAAAATAATTTATGCAATGATGGGGTGGGGTACTGTTTGTTTTTCTCAGTTGTTGGAATTGAGATCATGACTAACTTCATGGAACATCTCTCCCCAAGCGAAAGAAAAAAAGGAAATGAGATCAGACCTATGCAGTTTTGGGACAGGATTTCATCTTCTGAAATTTTATTCCCTTCGTTCCTGCTAAAACGCAATCTAAACACAAATATTTTCAGTGCTTAAAAAGTCATATCCCTCTTTTGTATAGGCATAGACCTCTCATGGATGTTACTGTTCCTGCTTTTTGAGTGAAAGTCAAACTGCTGCTTGCAACTTTCCCCAGTCCCATTTCCTTAACAGCCTATGTTCAATCAGTTTATGGGATTATTTATTCATAGGGTCCCAAGGTAAACAGTCATCGTCTAATAAATTCTTCTGCTGTTCTTTTTGCATAACAATTAAAGGAGATAAGGTTTTTCATTTTAAGTGTATGGAATATGTAATGTTCAGTGACACAAATCAACTAAAACTCTCACTGAGCTATTTTGAAAACATTGCCTTTGAATTGCTCTTATTTAGTCATTATGTTTCATATATTCTCTTCGTGTATATTTCTGTTGATTTAAATCCAAGTTTTATCTAGATAGACTTAAATATTTCTTCTTTGGAAAATGTCATCATTTTTTGTAGCTCGGCTCCTGTACTCTCCTGACTTGGAACTTCTTTCAACATGTCCTACTTTATGTCTTCATCGTCATGTACTCTTGGAGAGAGTACTTATGTATGAAAGAGTATTCAAAATACAAGTAACTCCTTAATAAATTTTTCACACTTCATGTTGGTTTACGTATATGAGAAAAGCAAAGCATTAATTAGTCTTGTAGAGTTAATGGAGACATCACAATGTAAAACGAACAGTTACAGGCTTTCTTAATTGGTTATCAAAAATGAATTGCACTTTTCAAATCTTTAAACCCCAGATGAAATGGGGACAATTTGAAATGCATTGTGGAAAACACAAATGTGTGGAAATAACATTGCCCTGCCATATACCCAAAAGATTTACTCTTCAGAGGGAAAGCTGATCTCGAAGGTCTTCTTAGTCAAGTACTCGTTCTGCTTTGCAGATTAAGCTGCTCTGGGGCTTTCCAAGATTTAGGAAAGCAAGGAAATTCAAGATAAAGGAAAATATTTTTTAAAGTGAGTTTTTTTAGCATTTAAATTATTTTCTTTCTCATGCATAAGCTTACTTAATTTTCTGTGGTTAATTTTTTTAAATTCCACATCAAAATTTACAATGTTTCCAACCCAAATCATTATATGATTTAATGATTCGATGATTAAAACGTTACTGTACAAAAAGTTTTTGCTGTTGTTTGCCTATTCTATTCTTGTCTTTCTCCTCTTATGTTAGAACTACACTGCCTATAGACTATGCTGTGAACCAAGTTTTGGCTTGAGAATAAAAGAGTAATTTATTCTGTTCTGTTTGTTTATTCTGCAGTTGTTTCCTTCTCTGGTTCAGCATGAAGCCTTGCAAGCACTTACACTAGTATAATGGTGTAAGCGGCAGAATAGTAAAACTGAGAAGAGGATTCGGAACTTCTTTGTTGTTTCTAGTTTATGTGTATGACGAACTCCAGTTTAGAGTATGAAAGCATTTCTCAGATGCAAAGCATATTAATGGTGGTTCCCTGCCTGTGTTAACTGCCGCCATGTAGAAATACTGTTTATAGTCTTGGTTTTGATCACAAAAATGCAGAATGTAGATTTAGAGCGCTTGGTAACCAATTTATACAGCATTTTCTGTTAATTTATCACACTTCCATCTGAAAACTGTTAAGTAACCATTATTCTACTTTTTTTTCTTCTGGAAATTATTCTTTGAGGCTTTTCAACTTTCTTTAAACATCTTTTAAAAATGTATTCATGCTGAAATTGTATTAATTTTTTCTTGTGTCAGACCTATTTAGTAGCTTTAAGTACTCTTCTTTCTTTCTAATATTCACTTTGTGATGCATTTGCAAAACAATTTGGTCTCAACCTTAACCTTTTTCTTTTTTTTTAATTTAATTTTTTAAAGTAGAATAAACTATATGGTATCCTGAAGTAAAGCAAATTATCTATGATACTCTTCATTCTTTGCATCAGTATGAGTTCATTTTCCTTGAATAATGACCACCAAAATTGTACACAGGACTTCAGTCTGAACAGGTTCTCGTACAATGACAGTCAGATCTATTCCTGCTGGACATAACCCTCCTGATGCATTGACATTTTAACTATAAAATTCAATAATTCATACTTTGTTTTGATCCTGGTGTTATAAAAAGATTAGTCGTAGAATCAATTATTTAATCAGATTGCCAGAAATTTCCTCAAGATTCATTATTTCTCTTTTGAGAGACCTTTACGGTTGTCTGTTCCTTAGTTTGGTCTTAGACATCTCGACTTTCACCACCTTACAGCTGTTTTCTCTTAATCCATAAATGTTTAAGTAAAAGAGAAACCAAAACAAAACAAAATAAACACAGATCAGCCAACCAAACTACTCTAAACTGTCACTTTTGACTAATAATTGTATCTATACATGTGGAAGATAGAATTAATTAAATCAATACACTTGTTTTTCTTGAAATGCAAATTAAGCTAACAAGATGTAATTTTACTCATGTTAATGTAATTGCCAATTATAATCTGATTTAAGAAAAATAAGCTGTCTGTGTTATCTTTTGTGTGCATGTAAAACGAGCTATTGCCAACATTCTAACCATATTTGCAGGACATGAACTTGTTTAGTCTTTAGCAGGCAGAATATAATGACTGATTGTGTTATGCCTGCTGAGTGCCTTGTTCTTCCTAAATTGAATGGCATGTATATCACACAGAGTTGTTTAGAGTCAAGGGGGATATGCAGCTGGGAAAGGCTCTGACACAAACATGGAGGATTACAGTCATTTTATGCCAACAGAAGTAAATGCAGATCTCAGTAGATAAAAACTGTCTTCAATTTGCAAACATAATAAGTGAGACTAAGAAGATGTCGACCTATTTCAGTTATGAAATAGAACCAGTAAGAGTATTTTTTTGTTTATGGACCCCAGATAACTCTTGATGTTTTAGATTATTACTTCAGGGAAAATTTGGAATAACAAATTTTTTGTATGTTTTATCAAAAAAAAATAACTCTACAAGACACTGTAACAAAGTCATAGTTACCTTCTAGTTCTGGAATGACACAGAGATGCAGCAGTATCTTGCTAAAAGCTTGTGCCAACATATTGCTTGCATATTGCCATTTTTGTTATTCTGATATTAACTTCTTTTTTTCGCAACTTCTCTTTCCCAAAGTTTCCCAGGGAGCTTTTTGTTTTGTTTTCTTGGGGTTTTTTTATTGCCAACTTTTCTTCCTCCCCTACTGAAGAATCCATGTGCTGCCAATAGCTTGAAAAGAGAATTGTGTGGCCTGTTCACACTCAGGAGAGTAAGAAGAAACTGTGATATGACAGAGAATTGTATTCTTGGACTAAATTTCAGCACAAGTCCAAGACAGAAAATTTATTTTCTCTTATGCTACTGTAGGGAACACGGTTGATGATCTAACACCTCTTTTTCATAGCTGACCTCATCAGTGGCTACCTTCAAGTGGCTGTCAGGTCTCTGAGGGCACTAACAGTCCTTCATGACCTTGGCCAGCCTCTCACCAAGCCCACTTGGCCTCTGGGGCTCCCCAGAGGTGGTCTAGACCCTTCTCTTCAAGCTTCTGGTGCCTCCTCCACAGGGAGCCTTCAGCCCTCATGGCACCCTGGCAGTGGGACATCAATTCCTTAATGCAGTGCTGCTCAGTCCAGCTCTTCTAGCATAGGTAAAAGCTTTCTGTCACACTGTGCAACTGGCTGTTATATCTATACCTCCAAAAAAAAAGTGTCAAAGGAAGAGAAAATGAACATAACAGTTACAGAAAATGATGGGATCATCAGACGCATGAAAATAATGATTACTAAGAAAAGGATAGAGAAACTAGATTACCTACTCTAAGAAAGAATCAAACAAGAAAACAACATCCTTTAGCTGAAACTAGTCCTATGTTTCATCATATGTGTTCATCAACTCCTATGTGTTCATCAAGTCCCTTGGACATTTCTGAATGCAATGTATTTTACTAATAAATGAAGGACCAAGGATTAAGGGACAAATACTGCAGCATCTAAACCCCATTTCTAAACTCCAGTGAGGTAATCCATACCACCCAAATTAGGTGCAAAGATAGTATGTGAAATCAATGAAAATATTAAAGAACCACTGAATAAAGGAGAGGGCATCAGCACTAAAGCTCTCACTATTGGGAAAACTGTTTTTACCATCATGGTGCTCTACAAAAACTGGAACTACCTGTTGTTAATTTACTAGTAGATGCATAGAATATTATTAGATTAATTGTGGTAGTCAACACAGGATTAAAGGATCAGCCTTTCAAGAGACACAAGTAGGGTGCCTTTGTCCTTTGTCACAAGACTTTGAAGCTTCCAAACTAGGGATCCTTAGTAAGCATTCTTACTAGGGATGTGTAGATGGTTAGTCTTAGCCTTCTGAAAAAGTAAAAGTACTTCTTTTAAAGTAAAAACTTTAAAATATCCACTAGCAGTTTTGTCCAGGTTTATCTTTGACAAAACTTGTGAGCTGAAATTTATTTGCAAATGACTGGGGGTTTTTGTTTGGCTGGTTGGGGTTTTAGTTTACTTTGTTTGTTTTGGTTTTGTGTTATCTTTTTTTTTAAATATATTTAAAAGATAATGCAGTAACAGATTGCTATCTTAAGGAATATGTACTTTTGCCTAGATTTTTGGTCTGTTATATTTACTTCTTTTCTTCTCGGCATTAAATTTCACCCTAAATTTTTATCATGATAATGATGGTCGTGAAAAAATCAATACTAGAACTCTGCTTGTCCACTACAACAGTAACATTTTTACTTTAAGGAATTAAAAATATACTGAAACAAATGTGATTTATTTACACTTATTTTTTTTATTCTGAAGTATTATGTATAAGTATATACTACTTTATTTCTGTCTAGAGATGAATGGTGCATCATTTATCTTTGCATTGAAACTGCATTCTTCTCACTATTGCAAAGGCAGGCTATAAGACCAGCATACTAATAACTTTTCAAGGAACTGTCTCGGTGGCTCTGCAAAGATTTGCAGTAGTCATTTCCCTGTAACTAATGTAGGGATTATGAAAAGAGCTTTAGCTACATCATTTCAGCAAAACTTCCTGTAATATCAGAAGCTTAGGGCTACTAGTTGCTCTGTGATATAAAACAGCTACTGGGATGCTCCAGCATATGTGGAGACATTGTATTGTTGAATTTCTGGTCAAGGATAAGACTAGAAAACATGTCTGAAAGTCATATACCTCCCTGTCCTGTGTCACAGGTCCTGCAAGCATTGCTGAATAACTCATACCTCATCTGAGATTTTGGAAGATAAAAGTTCTGGTTTGACTGAGTGTATTACAATTAAGAGAGACAGCAAAAATATGACAGAGGAAGGGATGAAAGTTAGATGGTTTGAAAAGCAAGATGGTAAAATATCCAGACAGAAAAGGACAGAGTAAAGAAATAAAATGGAAGTTAAAGGAATGTCTGTGGGGAAAAAAAAAAAACAAAACAAAACAAAAAAAAAACCCACAAACAACCTGACAAGAACCTAACCAGAAGAAACCAAATTATCCAACACATATATCCTATTCAAAACTACTGCAACATTATTATCTGCTAGTTGAGGTACTTTGACTCATAGAAAAATAATTCTTAGATCAAGAGCAGTGAAGCTTTCCTTCGTGCAAATATTTTTGGAACGTTATTTACCAACTATAGCTAAAAGATATTTCTTATTTGTGTCTGGTAGAAGATGGGAACAATACGGTTGCTATTTCTGTCTTCTGTGTTTGTTTGGTTTTTAACATGGAGACTTGATAAGGTTGTACACTGAGACATTTAGAGCTGAAATAAGTGAGTGTGTAGTCTAATAAAAAGAAAGACTAAACTCAGGTCTCTGACAATCAGGTCTTTTCTTCCTTCTTCTCTCAGCTTGACCCTCCAGCAAAAATGAATCTCAATTTATTGACATATGTGTATGGAATATATGGAAAACATTTAAATATTATCTAAATTATACATGTATGTAAATATACGCATGCATGTATACATATTCACATATGTAGATTCCCATGCATGCATCATTGTGTCTCACCCACAAAGACATGAAAAAGTCATACATACATATGACTCAATATTGTTTGCAGTTACATGTTAATTTTACCAAAATTTCTTTTGTGGGTAAAATATAGATATATCTATTAATTATAAAATTAAATATTTTCCAATATCAAAGTTATGCTAGAAAGCTGTTACACACTAAGGACCAGATTATGAATCCCTGACTGAAAGTGGTAGCTTGAGTTTATACTGATTGATTTCATTTTTGCTATTCATGATTAATTATTCACAATGATATTTCTCTATATATAGAGAAATATTGCTAAGATGCTGTTGAATGACTGTCTGAAATAACTACATTTAACACAGCTAAATTGCCATCCCACTATGTTACAGTTGCATTTATCTTCCATATTCATTACTTAAAATGAGTGCCTAGCTTACATAACTATACTAATAAATGTTCTCTCCTGTGATTACAATATATCCATCTCTAGCACCTAAAAAAATAACACCTAAAAGAATATAATAAAATAGCACCTAAAAGAATAACTTTTGAAAATGTTTGGAGCAAGCAAACACCCACTACATTTATGAAACTTAGGATGTGTGCAGTTTTTCATACCAAATTAATTTCCACATTCAGGGAGACATACACTCTGCAAACGAAGAAACAGTGCTTAGTATGGAATGTGATCTAAAATGCTGCACTCAAAAAATGCAATAAAAATTTCAGAAGTAGCTCTGAAAGGTGTTGTAGGGCACTTCTTCCTTCCACATGACCACAACATTATATTGACAGAGAACAGGAGAGATGTGTGACGTATATTTTATTGGAATCACAAAACTATTAGCTAAAAATTAATAACTTCAGTAAAACCAGAAAGACAGTATGACCATGTAATGACTATGGTGGTAATAGGAATCCAAGTTCCTGCTTGGATTTCCTACTGGTATTTAGAGACCGCGATTTCAAAATCTAGTAAACTTTGCTTTTGACTTGTCGTAAATCTAAGCTTTCCGTACTCTTATACATTATCTTTGAAATACTTTTTGCAATTAATGGCTTTTTGACATCCTTTTCCATTTAGGTAGGCCTACGTCTGTTGTGCACTTTGTAGTCTTTAAATATGAGGCCATATACTTTTTATTGGGTTTTGCTTTCAGTAAATGTATTTCTGAGGCACCATTTGATTTAGATGTTATTTTCCTATATGGATAGGAAAAGTTTCAAAGCTTTTTAAAGTCTGCTGAATTCTTTTATCTGAACTCATTCATTATTGGATCAGATCTATCATCATAAACTGACTCACAAAGGTATTTAACTGTAAAACTTAAAGGAAGTGATTCTTTTCCTACTTCAAAATTCAAGTGGTTGTTTTACTTATCATACCACCTGCAACGTGTCTGATGTCTGACTCTTTAATCAGGGACAACAAAGCACAAAAAACCCCCACAATTCATTTTCCCTCCCCATCTGACACTTTCTATGCCAGTGAAAACAAAAATTAACATCCTTATCTATTATACAATACGGATTGAAATTTCACATGGTTTTTTAAGTTTTCACAAGCAGGAGTCTTCATCTGTGTATAATAAATGCCTCTGTGTATTACAGTGTTCCAGAATATTACCCACCAATCCTTATCAGCATTGTCATACACTCTAAAATTACCTGGACAGAAAGAGAGCATCTAACAAATTTCCTAGGTCTTTTTGCAGTAGTTTATTGTTTTCATTCAGTCAGCAAATGCATCTCACAAAGTCTGATTATATCACTTGTAGAAAAAAAGACAGACTATTGGTTTTGACTAAAGAGTTAAAGCCAATCATTATGCATTTGGCATTAAGGCTGGATCTGGAGAAATGAAAAAAATGACAAAGACAAAATAATGAAAACTTCCAATTATTCTACAAATTTAACACACAGTTATATGGTTAGAGGGAAGCATGCCAGGCAAGACTCAGAAACAGATGAGCCAGCACTAAAAAATGAAAAAACTTTTTAGCATTACCATGTTTTTAAATAGGAATATTGTCACTGTATCAGTTCCAATGGAAGAATAATAGCATGTGCTCACCTTTAATCACTAAAATATTTCAGACAAACCATTTGATGAAAAATTCTAGCTTTTCTTGAGGAAGTCTTTCTCCAGATTTTTTTCTAACTTGCAATTTCATTTACTTTTTTCCATAGTTACTTCAGTCCTTTCTCTGGGGATGGCATTTAGTTCCAGACTATAGACATCCAAACTTTTCTAGTAGCTTGATTCAGTTGCCAAAGCATAGGAGTCATGCTACCAGTCATGCACCATGCTCAAAACCCTTTTGTCCAGCTGCTACTGAGAACATATTTTGTGTTTGTCAGCCCTCTACCATTGTTTCAAAATACCTATTGCTACCCTTCTTTTCATATTACCGTATATCGCTAAGAATTGTTTTGAGTAGGAGCAAGAGATAGACTAAAGAAGTATCAGATCTCCTTGCCAAGTCTTTTGGCTCTTTGGCTTATTTTTTCCAACTGATTTGTCTGAACTAAACTGTAGGATCCAAGAGTTTCATGTCCAAATCACATTCAATAACTTTGTATTGTATTAAGCATGTCAAGGTTATGTATGTAATTACAAGAAAAAGTTACGAAGCTTGTATGAGCATTTACACCACACCAACTTTAAGAACACCAGTCTTCAATTAACAATATCTATGTCTGAAACAATGGAATTATATTTTGTCATTTAACTTTTCCTTCTCAGGCTTCTCTTGACTCTTGTTCAAATTTGACATAGAAAAAGTTTCAGCATCAATTCTAAATCAGACACAGATAAGAGAGTAATGTTCAAGCACTTTTCAGATGTTCACAAAGAACAGTTTTAAAAGAAAATATTTTCAGAGTAAAATAATTTCCTTGTGGGCTGCCAGTGTATAAACACATCCAGCTGCTTTCTGATTTGTCCCTTTGTTTTTGTACTATGTGACATGCTGATTTTAAAACTGAAAAGCTTACTCTTGTAAGTTGTTAGTGATAGAATTATTTTCAGAAGCCATATGATTTGATAAAATGTTTTACTGGACACAGAATTACATTCAAATTAAAGCTTTCAAGAAAGCCATGTGAAAAACTGAAAGGTTATGGACTGAATATTTTGACATTGTGACAGAAAATCGAAAGAAAGTCAAGGAGCAGCATTTTTAACTGATATGAGAAATAGAACATTGCTCACAGCATTCTGGCCTGACCAAATAAGGAATAATATCATCTTGGAGAAGTCCTAGAGATTTAGATAAGGAGTGTAATTTAAAGAAACAGGATGTAAGCTGAGCTCTGCACCTCCAGGTAAGATAAAAGGAAAACATTACAGGTTTTGTTGTGAAACACAATGATGCTGTGCCTGCTCAAAACCGAGGTCAAGAAGAAGAAGACCTGGAAGGAGCAAAAGACAACTTCCAATAGGGGTGTGACTGTGTAAAACAAACTAATGAATATATATTAAGGAAACCAGAATATCTAAAGAATATGTAAACAGTATGTGTAATAAAAAACCCTGTCTATCTGTCATTTAATGTGCTTGATTAAAGGAGTTACCCTCCAAATATCCAGAACTTTGTGTAAAGAATGCCTGCTTTTTAACACCTACAAATTAAGGTGTTTGTTTCTGCTGCTTTTTGGTATCATTACTATAGAAATTATTTACATGTAAGAAATCAAAGAACTGGTTTGAAGTATGCAGAGCTACAGCAGTTCCTGAGAGAGAGGTAGAATAAAAAAAATCTAGGGGGTTCTTTCTGATACTTTAGCATTCCAATTTCTGTCAACCAGAAGTTTGTGAATATCCTGAGCATGTGGACCCCTGGATTTGACAACAATTCTTTGTTAAAAGTCAATTACATACTTATGTAAGCACATTCATATTTTTGGCCCTTTAAATATGAACTTATAAGTCCAATAAATTATTCCAGTTTCTTGTCCCCACTGGGATCGCTTAGTTCATGACTCGCTACAAGAAATGACAGGAGATTTCTATTACCAGATTTCTATTACCATTCTAATACCAGATAGTCAGATATAAAGTTGTAGCCAAAGATCCTTAGTTTTTGAAATCAGTATGACTTTGTATGGGGTCTTGTTTGCCTGTTGCTTTCCAAAATAAAACTACCTTTGGTTACTGATGTCTTTCTCATTTCAAAAGTTGATAGAAATACACAGGTTCTCTACCCTGTTTTTTGGTTACTGATACAGCTGCAGAGATCATCACTTCATAGAGTAAGTTGACATTTTCACTTCATAACTTTTCGTACAGTTCTTTTCTCTGTGATAAACCTGTGGTTTTCAGGTGCAATTATTATCTGGGAAGAGGATGTGTTTTTATTAGTTTGGGGGGTTTTGTTCATTTTCAGTTCTAAAAGAACACTGTACTTGTGCTGACATTTGCAAGAGTGACCCTAAAGATAGATATTGAATAACAAGGTATGGCATAAGAACAAATAGAGATGTTTGAATGACCAAGACCCTTTGGATTATTGATTTTTGTCTGTGCTAGGAAGATGGGGTTAAATGTGACAGAGTGCTTTTCCGTATTTCCAATTAAGAAGTTCTTACAATATATGGATGAGTTTCCCATTTGAGGGAACCAAAGGCATTGCCCCAGAACAGAGTCTTGATATGAATTAGCATTCATGCAACGTGTACTGTCAGGGACTAAGAATTTGAAGCAAACCAGAAAGTGAGCTGAAGAGCTAGTCTAGGTAACACAAGGAGACACATCTTAAATCTAATCAGAATTTATGGCAAGCATTTGATTTGCTGCCTACTGCTATAAGTAGTTTGTCACTATGAGAACATAGGATATCAGAGCACACGCTGCACAATTGTCTATCATTACTTTTGTCTGGATAGCTCTTAAGATAATACTTTTTGAGAAATCATGTACAGCCAGAATGTCTCTCTTTGAGAGTTCATCATTTTCTTGATACTCCAACTGTACTTAGAGATTAGAAGTTTTACAAAATGCTTTGAGAAGTCTGAGAAGTTAAACATTTTGGATGTACCGTTAGGCTTCTTGTGTTCTGTAGTTTGGTCTTGCTCCCACTTGTACACTTTGTGCATATAGCGTATCAATTACTCTTTCAAGGTTATACTGCCCTTTCTGGGATATGTCTACAGATGGGTACATTAATTCTCTCTGTACTTCAGGTTGATCACATTCAAGCTGACTTTGAAAGCTGCATAACTTAAAATTCTTCTATACTCAGGTATTAAAACTGTGGCTCCAGTACAAGTAGAAGTTCACAGATGCCCCACTTAAGAAAGCATTCAAAACTTTTGACTGAATATCTTTTCATCCTTTTTATTCCAGAAGAAAGGAATTTAATTAACATTACTACTGAACGCAGACTACTTCACACTTGCAACAACTTGACATCAGTTTGCTGCGCTGGTAAAATCTCTGGCTTCTGGCTTGTTTCAGAACATGAAAATTTAACAAGTTTCATATAAAAGTACTGTGTAGAAGATCCTAATGTGAGCATGTGAACAGCAAGAGATATTTTTCTTTTTCATAGAATTATGTCATAGTCTATTTATTTAGGTTAACATTCTTTTTTACAATAGAGTGGATGATGTAATTAGGCATCTATTGACAAAAAAGCACTTCCCAAATTGTGTAGTGCAAAAGCCACCTAACAATTTGGTTTCAAATGTCCTCTATTTAAATCTCTGCCCTAGAGGTCCCTTTGAGTCACTGAATTGTCGAATTTTACATATTCCTTCCTATTGAACCTTTTTTTGTAGCATGCAAACTCTCCTTAATAAGCCTCTGATTTGTTATAATTTGTGTTCAAGACTGTATAAGGGGACAGTATCAGCAACAGATAGTAAATCAAGAGCTTAATAAATTTATTTTCTCTCATTCTGTTGATTTTTCAGCTATAGTTATAATTCAGTACCTTGAAAGTAATAATTTGATTTAAAAATCCAGGTACGAATAGGGAAGACTCTAAAGCCAATCAAGTATGAAAACTCACTTCTCTTGTGGCTAATGGGTCATTTACAGCAAGGGTCAGTGTTGTTTTCCAAAATTGGAAGTAATGGTGGGGTTTTTTCCCTACTGTAATCTGCCCTTTTTCCGATCTGCCTCTACTGTATAAAAGCACTAAATTTCGATGGGTTTATGTATCTAGGAAACAGAAATTTTATTCTTGTAGCTAAGCTGTCTAAGAAATGCAGATACTGACCGCATAAGCACTCATCTTTAAAATTCATGCCAAAAGAAATCCTGGGCTGCAAAGGAACTAAAGCTGCTGGAGACAGACAGATTTTCTCTCACTACATTCTTTAAGGAAAAGATCAAATTGGAGATTTATATTTTTCTTCTCTGTCTCTACCTTTTATTGGCAGAAAGTGGAAGTATGCTTGCAGCCGGAAGGTTATGGAATATTTTTAATGCTTCCTCTTTAGCTCATTGTAAAGCTGATGAGAGACTAAATCTTTGCTGGATGATTTCACAGCTCAGCATGACCATCAGCTAGGAAGGCAGAGAAAATGCTTTTGCTTTTTT
>VXAY01005166.1:116902-160245 GCA_013399855.1 Oxyruncus cristatus
TTTTTTAATGTTATAGGCAGAGATCCAAGAAAGCAAAGGGATCTCAAGTGACTCAGTACAAGGTGCGACCACCAGATGATAATTAAAATTTTGAATGACACCCTGATGGAATGGTGTACAAGAACAGTAACTTTTAATTCCTTACACTGGGAAGAAAGCTAAGAACAAGTTTCTGTCTTTTTGTTGAAGAAATGGTGAGCTACTACGTAAAATAGTGATTTTAGTGTGGTGATTTAAACATAATTTAGTTTTTCTAATCTAAGCTCTGAGCAGATCTGACAGGATGAACAGCATTTTTTTATTATTTTCTTGACATTTTCTTAGGGATTTACATATTTGAAATATTAATTGATCTATATTTTTACTTTAGCTCAAAGTTTAACTCATAAAATCATAACTTCAAGATATGAGTCAGTGATTTTGTTCAGCTGGCCTGAAATAAGGTCAGACGCATCAATGTCAGAAGGTTTATAACCTGTAGATTCAACATAATCAGGATCAAATCAGTTCAGCAAAGACAGTTGATCTTTTCTTGACCAGAAATCCTAATACACAAATTCCCAATGATCCTGCTTCACATCAGTAGGTCACGTGTATGTGTATAGAAGGTCTGGTTCAGGATATGTTGGACTAATTCTACAATGGTCAGGCAGATGTTCTGCATATGTTCAGAAAATCACAAGCATTAGACTTACTGCATGTGCAGATGGATTTCACACTTCATGAAGAGTGAAATGTCTGGTATAGATCTAACTTGAAGTTGTTCTTCACACGATGACGAAAATTTATTATGTAGGATTTATGTAGAAGCAATTTTTATAAGTATTTATCAGAGTGTTACTTGAAAGAATTTTTTATTCATAATAATGCTGTTATACTTCAGCCATACTAATCTTTTAGTATTGGCTGGTGTTCAAGAGACTCTCATATATGCTTTAAGATACAAAGGTTTCACATTATTAGACATATGTCTTCTGATTAACATTTAATTCTCTTTCTCATTGTGTTACAGATCATGACAGAACAGTGAAAGTAATATGAAAAGTAGTTTTGCATGTATTTTCCGTGAGGAGATACTTATCTGAGATACTGAATAATTCAAATCTAATAGAAGGTTGGTTGAGTCTTGACAAGAACTAGTTACCTTTCTTCTAGAAAAGGGGGTAATACAAGAGTAGGATAGTAGTAATGCAGAAAAATAGACTTCTGTTCCCTGAGTGTATCCATAAACAGGGTCATCTGTTACTGGCTATCTAACTCTTGTAGTATTGCTTGCTGAGACATCCAGAGTAGCATCAATTTTATCTTATGTTGGTTGTCCGCCATACAGACATCTGCAACTGAGCTAGTCTGGATTGTCTTTATAGTCAACAGAGAAAAAGAGGCACTATTTAGGGAGAAATTCACCTGACCTATTTCTGACATCTACTTTTAGGATAAAATGAATCATGCTCGAGATGTGCTTATTTCTCTTCAAAGAAATAAGCAAAGAGGGAGAAAAGAAGAATAGAGTGACTAGCTCACCTGTAGAGAAGTATATTGAAGAGGTCTGTGAGGAGCCTTATCATTTCATTCTGGTCCTTAATTTAATCAGAAGAGGATTAGTTCTACCAAAAAAAAAGAACCTTCAAAATATGATTGAAAGCCTTGTACTTCAGAATATTTTGCTAACTGGTTCCGTATTCAGTGCTCAATAAGAACAATGGTTCAGTTTTGGAATGGAAAATGAACCTGGAACCCAATGGTTTCCTACACCCCATGACTCACTCTGATCAAGAGGTTTTGAACTAAGCAGAAGAGACATCAAACACTTCCACATTCTTCCTTAGCCCTTACTTTCCTCAAACATATCACAACCCTGTTTTTGCTCTTAGGAAATATCTGTTCAAAATGTTTTGGAAATATTTTTAAAGATATAAGATAAAGTAACATGAAGTACAATTTTTTTTACAATAACTTTTGTATTTACATTTTTTTCTGGAGTAATTTGACAGATTCAACCTAAATATTTAAATTGTTTTGAACGTTTCGTACCATAGATTTAAAACAAGAGAAATTTTATCATTTATTACCTAGCACTAATTTTATCTTATGTTTACTGAAAAAAAATTACAGTTTCTTCTTCTGAAAAAAAAGAAAAAACTAAACCCAAACTTCCTACAAATATCATAAGACTTGATAGTAAAAGTTCTACATTTTATATTCTTTTCCCTATAGAAGAAAATACACTCTTCAGATAAATATTTCTTTAATTGGCATTACTTATTTTTTCATATGCCTTCAGAACACTTATTTTACAATGTGGTAATGGAAAAAATATGTTGATTTTTATGAACTTCTTGAACTTCCTTTTTCTTTTTTTTTTTTTACTGTCTTTTAATATTTATCTCTTGATGACTCATTGCTTGACCTATTCTAATATTCAAAAGCCAATCCCTCAATCCTTTAGGTATTGTACTGTAACTGTTACACTAGAAAGCAAATTTCAAGTTATATCATAGAAATCTTTAGGGATTCCACGTGCAAAATAACAGCTAAATGATCATTGATATTTTTTTAATTAATCCTCTGAATAATAGATAGTCATTACACCCTTTGTAAATTTTTCATGCTCTTTACATACATTTTAGCAACTGCACTAGAAATGACACAAGAACTCTGGCTACTATTAACAAATAAAAGCTGATTTTGAGTTTCCAATTACTTTAAGTATAATTACAAGCAAAAAAGTGACTTTGTCACAACTAAATGGTTGTACCACTCAGAGATTTTAAATGCACATAATTTTCCTGTACAAATTTAAAGAAAATGCATAAAGTCAGTCAGTTTCAATTTGAACATACTTGCTTCTTTTAGTATTTGTTTTTCCACATACATATTCATTCCAAGCAATTAGTGTTCAGTCAAATGTTTGTAGCAGGATGTGGAGCTGGTAATTGTTTGAATAGGCGTGTTTGCCAGACAACATGCATATTCATAACCAGAGTTACTAGTAGAGTAGAGTTATGTTTAATATAAGAGGAGGAAAGGATAAGGAAAACATAATGCAAAAGAAGTTATTTTTAATATATGACAAATTTGCTATAGAACTTTTAACTTTGATAGAACTATGCTAACAGTGTAAATACTATATTTGCACTGATTTTAGAGATAGAAAATAGCAGTTATTTAGCTGAAAAGCCCCTAAATTCTTTATAAGCAACCACCAAGTCTAGAATAATTTGTTTCTCCTATCACATGTTGTGTCAGTTTCAAAATTTAGACCCCTAAACTTATTTGAGTAGATATAGGGAAGAAATAGGTACAGATATTACTTGAGTCTCCATTGACTATGTCGGCTACATCCCCACTGACTATAATGGAAGCTTAGATACCAAATTCATATATGAAACATTATGTTCAGTCATCAACATTTAATGCTCTACATTGTGGAGCTGAATGTCATTCCTTAATGCATGAATATTTAGGTTGTCTAGAACTGTACCCCACCTCCCTTTCTTTCCAAAGGTTAGACCGTGATAATAAGCTTCTGGAATGTGGTGACCCACCTGTAGTTCCCTGGATCCTCCTTTTTGTCCCTCTGGAAGATAGGAGGGACATTTGCTTTTTTTTAGTCCTCTGAAACCAGCTCATTAAGTCAAGATGTTGCCGTTACTTTTCATGGATAATCAGCTCCTTCAGTGCTTGTGGGTACATCCTAGCAAATCCCATAGGTTTGTGTGTGTCCATTTGTTGAAATGGTAAATCTCCCCAACTTCAGAGTTTTTACAGGTCTCGGGAACCAGGAATCTTTGAAAGCCAGTCTTAACAATAAAGACCACAGTGAAGAAGGTATTGAATACCTCAGCCTTTTCATGACCTTCGTTACCATGCACTCTGCACCACTGAGTAATAGGTTCACATTTTCTAGGTCTTCCTTTTGCTGTACTTGTAGAAGCCTTTTTTTGATCTTCATGATCCTTGCCAGGTGCAGCTCCAAGTGAGCTTTGCTGTATCTAGCTGTATCAGCAGCAAAAGCAAGACTTATCCTGGACTGCACAATCCCCAAAGGGACAAGGCAGTTGTGTTAGGAATCATTACACCAAGGCTTCTTTCTTGGACTGTGCCATCTTTGTCAAAGAACAGAAAATTCATGCAATTCACACAATTTCACATATGCATGTGATTGAAAGGTTTTACTATTGGAGTCCATCTAGTCTCTACACTGTTATCTGTACTTAAACTGCAACACCTTTGTAACTTCATTACCTGTATTCCTTCGGAAGAAGAATGAGAACAGTACAAGTACATTTCAAACATTGTTCAGCATTTTAGATCATACACAGCGTAAGTGACATTCCAAATGTGGCTATTGCATTGACTGTTTAATAAAGTGCTAATAATTATCCCTATTCTAGAACTATCTGGTTAACATCTTGTGCTATATTAGAAATATTGTGTGCCTAAGGCTTCATTCACCTGCCTACATCAGCTGACATTTGTCATTACCCATGCAGATAACTGAATTGAGCCCCAGATACCACAAAAAAATTACAAGAGATGAACACTTATTAACAAGTAATGAGATAAAAGAGATATTTAAAAATACAGATCCTTCAAAACATTAAAAAATTTAGTATCTGTTTTTCATCAAGTCCTCATTGTTTCGTTTTTGGAAGTACTAATCTACTTTTTTTTTTTAATCAAAAAAAGTGCCAATTTTGAATTCTGCTTTAGGTTACTAAATCTAAGCATTGAACCAGAACATTGACTGCTAGTGTGTTGTGGTGCTTATGTTCATTTTCCTTGTTTTAAGGATGAGACCTTCAAACTCATTGGTAGAATTAGGCTTTTCTGGTTACAGAATTAAAAATATATAACAAAAATCTGTCAGTAATATAATATATCACTTGAACCTGTGTTACTAATTAAGTATATGAAAGCGTGTGCATGTTTCCTTCAATGTATTATTTTTGCAGAACAGCTTTAAGCAGGTAGATTATTTTATATTCAGATGGAACAACTATTTTGTTTCATTTAATTTCACTTTTGGAATAAATAAATAATCCTTTTTAGATTCACAGCAATAATGTAATTTTGTAAGATCTTATTTATTTTCATATTTCCTATTCCTTATTTCTAGTTTTGCATTGTTTTATTCCTTTCTTTTCCCTCAGTTCTGACTGAAAAGAAATAATGTTTGGAATCTCTGTTAAGACTAAATCTGTGCAAGAACTGAAGTAATAATGAACTGTTTAATAAGTATTTTCATAATAGGGATTATTCTTCTTGTTATGACATGCACTGGGCAAGGACTAGAAAACAGCATGTATGAGCTCTTCATAGTACTAACTGTGATTAATAAGCCAATTAAAATGGGAGAAAATTACTATTCAACATTAATATTCTATTAAAATGACAGGATAGTCTCTAAACCTGAATAGAAGTATTGGTTAATTTACTGCACAAATTGTAATTATTTTTTTTTGTGTAAAATAAATTAAATATTTATGTGTTAAAACACTTTTAAAACACTTTTACTTCAGTAATACTAAAAGTAGGTAAGGTTGTAAGTCACCTAAATTTGAGGTAAATAGAAAAATAACCAAAAAACTAACCTAAGTGTCTGGTTACAGAATACAAAATGAAATAACTCTTATACATAACTGGTGAACATCACCTTACAATGCCAGGTGGATGAACCACCTCCAGAAAAACATAGAAAGCAAGAAATAGTACACTTATAGTAGGAAAAAAGAAGCATGTACACTGAAAAGCTCAAAAAAATAGTTTTCCTACTTTTTTTCATACCTCTTTACTCTGTAACTTCTTTCTTACTACCAGTAGCTGTGGTTTGCCTGACAAACTTATAGTTTCAACTTTCCTTCAACTCTTCCTTCATCACTATCCACGCTGATACAAAATCCTGTCACTCCTCCCTCAATATCATCTAAAATCTATTTCAGACCTTCCACTCAATCTACTAACAGCATTATTACCTCCTGGTTTTCTCTGTCTTTACCTTCTTTGACCCCACTCCTCTTTGGCCTCTAAATATCTTTCTTTTCCCCTTACCAAGAAATAAGTAAGAAAACTGACTTAATCTTCTAGTTTCTCTGCCCTTTGAATCAACTCACTATTTTCTAAATCTCTCCAGCATCTTCCAAAGCTAAACTTTTTATCCTCTTCATCAGGTTTCTTTGCTTAAACCTTTTCTTTATTCTTTCCATAATATTTTTCTTATTCAATATTTCTTGCCTAATCACTTCTTTGTACAACTTGGTACATTTTATTGTCTCATTTTCACTCTATTTTACCTACTCTTTTAAATTCTTCCACTTAGTACTCTTCATAACTTTCTTCATAGCATGATTTTTTTGTATATTTTAGTTTTGAATGTATATACTTGGATGGACCCACTCTATTAACACACAACTCCATGGCTGGTTTCACCACCAAAATTTGTGGGTTTTCAACAGTGGAATTGCCTACATGGCCATCCAGGTATGCTGACATCAGATGGGATTCATCTTTCTCATCTTTATGGAAGGTATTTCTGGAGGTCATGAAGGCCAACCCCTCTGCCAAGGCAGGGGCACCTAGAACAGAGAATACAGGAATGTGCCCAGGTGGTTTTTTAATGTCTTCAGAGAGGGAGACTCTGTGACCACCCTGGGCAGCCTGTTCCCATGTTCTGCCACCCTCAAAGTAAAGAAGTTTTTCCTCATGCTGAGGTGAAACATCTTGTATTTTATTTTATTGCCAGTACTCCTTGTCCTGTCTCTGGGTACCACTGAAAAGAATGGTGTCAAGGAGACAATGCCTCTCTGCTCCAGCTACAGGAGGAATCCCACTCACAGGCTCTTGTCCTGCTGGGGTACTTCAACCACCTTGACATCTGCTGGAAAAGTAGCATGGAGAGCTGTAGACAATTCAATGTATGCAATGGAATGCATGGAGGATGACTTATGAGCCAGGTAACAGACATCCCTACCAATGTAAGAGAGGTAACAGGGTCATCAAGACTGGAGGCAGCCTGGGCTGCAGTGATCATGCAGTCCTGAGGAATATGGGTCAGGTAAAAAGTAAAGTCAGGACCTTGAATTTTAGGAAAGCAAACTTCCAACTCAAGGAGTTAGCCAATGAGACCCCCTGTGAAATTGCCCTCAGGGACAAGAGAGCAGAACAGAGAAGACAGTTCTCTAAGGACTTCTTCCATAGAGTGCAAACCCTAGCAATGCCCAGGTGTAAGAAATCAGAAAAGAAAAGCAAGAGACAGCAAGGCTGAGTTGAGACCTACTGGTCAAACTAAAGGCCAAGAAAGAAATGCACAAGCACTGTAAGCAGGGACAGGTTTCTTGGGAAAAGTATAGGGATACTGTCCAGTTGGTTAGGGATGGGGTCAAGAAGGCCAAGGGGCGGCGGCTGGAACCAAATAAAAGAATGGCTTCTATAGGTACGTCAGAATGAAAAGGAAGGTCAAAGAAAGCTGGCAAACTTGTAACAAGGGGTGAGCAGAACACTGAGGTATCATAATAAATCTATTCATTCTATAATAAACTATTTTGCTATCCTTAATCCCATGGGATAAAGTTGTATAAAGGTTCAATTACACCTATAGAATCCTTTAGACACAAACCGTTGACAAAGCCTGGGGCTGGGATTGGATCTAGCTGCACCTCGGCTCCTCTCTGTTTAGGAGTTTAGAAAGCAAGAGGGTCCTTTCTGCACCTTATGACTCAACAGTCATGAAGCGAATTTCCCACTCTACCTGTGATACTGACCAAACTTACAGTGAAGAAATTCTTCCTGATGACCACCCTGAACCTTCCGTGGTGCAGCTTGAGCCACCTCCTCTTGTCCTGTCACTGGTTGCCTGGGAGAAGAGACCAATCCCCAACTTGCTCCAAACTCCTTTCAGGTAGTTATAGAGAGTGATAAGGTCTACCCTGAGCTTCCTTTTCTTCAGGTTAAACAGCCCTAGCTCCCTCAGCCGCTCCTCATAGGACTTACTCTCACCAGCTTCGTTCTCTCTAGGTAAGCTCCAGCACCTCAACATCTTTCAGTGTACACTTGCAGCCCAGAAAGCCAACTGCGTCTTGAGTTACATAAAAGGAAGCTTGACCAGGTGGTTGAAGAAAGTGATTCTCCCCCTCTACACCATTCTCATGAGACTCTACCTGTAGTACTGTGTCCATCTTTAGGGTCACTAGCACACAAAAAATACATTGGAAGAGTCCAGAGGAGAGTCCTTATTGCAACCTTCTAGTACTTTAATGGGGTTTATAAGAAAGAAGCTGGCAAATTCTTAACACGGCCTTTTGTAACAGGACAATGGGTAATGATTTTAAACTAAAAAAGGGTAGATTAAGACCAAATGTAAGGAAGAAAATTTTAGAGCGAGGGTTGTGAAACACTGGAACAGCTTGCCCAGAGAGGTAGTAAACGGCCCATCACTAGAAACATTCAAGGTCAGGTTGCAGTCTGTTGTGTTTGAAGGCATACACATTTTTTTCTCTTTTCTAAATTTATTCTTCCAGTACTCAAAAAGAAAAATGCACAGAACTCAGGTGAGGGAGCAAAAGCAAGAGATGTCAAACAAAATGTAATGGTGCTTTCATGACCTTCTGACATTGTGAGGACTCAGATGTTAGTAAATGGGGCTCAGCTAAACTTTGAAGTAAGAGTTAAAAACCTCACAATTTCTTTGGTACTTTCAATCTATGTGCTGGTCATCTTAAAATGTTTATAATGATTTGGGTTTTTTTTTCAAAATGCTGACATTTATGCTTGCTAAATTGCACATCACACGGTCATTTGATAGCACCTCCTTTAGTGACATTTTGCTTGGATATGTTCATTATCACCATAGTAACTGAACCTCTTCCTTCACCCAATCCTACATGTGTCTTCCTTTTCTCTTATCCTTCATACTGCTTCTGAGTAAGAATTTATATGAAGAAGTTGTTATAACAGTTACATGTTATGTATTCAAAATAGTTGACATATTTTTACTCACTCCCTCAATTTAGATAGGGTGGTTTTTAACTTTTTACACATGTATGATCAATAATCAGTTGTTCAATTGCTTACTAATATTTTGTGATTGTTTCTAAACTGAAAGATATTGTCTGGCATATCAGATAACAACATCTCAGGCAGATATTACCTGCATAAACAACTGAGTTCTACAAAAGAAGTAGACAGAAGAAATTGTACTTCACTGGCAGATGAGAACAGGGTGAATTAAAAAGGGAGATACCTGGTAAATGACCATGAAGAAACTGGTTCAGATATTCATCTAAAATTTTTCAAAAATTTAAATTAAGAAAATGTTACTACAATCATGGCATCCATATAATGTATTTTTTTAAATGGTTAATCTAATTTATTTTGATTAGTAGTGTTTCTTGTTTGCACTGTAGTCATCTGTAGAAAATTTAATCAAAGGCAAAGCCATCAATATTCCTGGCGTTTCTTTTCTTAAGAGGTGGGATTCATTCCTAGGAATATAGATATTTGAATTTAAGATTCTGAATTTGGTAGCGTTTATGGATATTTGCTGACTGTGACACCCACTATCTATTATTTCCCAGGCTCCTGAAATAACTATTAAAGAGTGGTGCCACCTGGAACTTAGACACACTGCCTGTAGTTATTGCTTCTCATGTTCACCTTAATCACTGAGTGTATAGAGACACTTCTCCCAGAAACAATATTTTTAATTTATTAGATAAGCTAATATCAGTTGGATTAAATAGAAAAATATATCACAGAACCACAGAATATGTTGAGTTGGAATGGACCCACAAGGATCATCGAGTCCAACTCCTGGCCCTGCACAGCACATCCCCAATAGTCACACCATGAGCCTGAGAGTATTGTCCAAACGCTTCTTGAACTCTGTCAGGCTTGGTGTTGTGACCACTTCCTAGGGGAGCCTGTTCCAGTACCAGTCTCCCTCTGGGTGAAGAACCTGTTTCTAATATCCAATCTAAATGTCTTCTGACACAACTTCAGGCCATTCCTTTGAATTCTATCACTGCTCACCAGAGAGAAGAGATCAGTGCCTGCCCCTCCTCTTCCCCTCATAAGGAAGTTGTAGACTGCAGTAGGTCTCCCCTCAGTCACCTCTTCTCCAGACTGAACAGACCAAGTGACTGCAGTCACTCCTCATACAGCTTCCCCTCAAAGCCCTTCATCTTCATTGCACTCCTCTGGACTCTCTTCAATAGCTTAATATCTGTCTTGCACTGTGGTGCCCAAAACTGCACACGATATTCAAGGTGAGGCGGCACCAGTGCAGAGCCAAGCAGGGCAATCCCCTCCCTCGACCTGCTGGTGATGCTTTGCCTGATGCCCCCCAGGACATCGGTGGCCCTCCTGGCTGCCAGGGCACTGCTGACTCAGATTTAACTTTCACTAGACCAGGACCCCCAGGTCCCTTTCCATGGCACTTCTTTCCAGCATCTCATTCTCAGGTTTGTATGAACATCTAGGGTTACCCCATCCCAGGTGCAGAATCTGGCATTTTCCCTTGTTGAATTTCATTTGGTTGGTGGTTGCCCAGTCCTCAGATTTGTTGAGGTCTCTCTGCAGGGCCTCCCTGCCTTCCAGGGAGGCAACAGCTCCTCCCACGTTTGTGTCATCTGCAAACTCACTAAGTATCCCCTTCAGTCTTGTGTCCAAGTAATTTATTTTCATTTGGTTGGTGGTTGCCCAGTCCTCAGATTTGTTGAGGTCTCTCTGCAGGGCCTCCCTGCCTTCCAGGGAGGCAACAGCTCCTCCCACGTTAGTGTCATCTGCAAACTCACTAAGTATCCCCTTCAGTCTTGTGTCCAAGTAATTTATGAAGATGTTGAAGAGCACAGGGCCTAAGATGGAGCCCTGTGGAACCCCACGAGTAACAGGTCACCTGTCTGCTGTTCCTCCATTCACTATCACCCTCCATGCTCGACCTGTGAGCCAACTGCTCACCCAACACATGATGTGTTTATCCAGCTGCGTTGGACATTTTGTCCAGAAGGATCCTGTGAGAGACAGTATCGAAAGATTTAGTGAAATCACCAAAGACTACATCAACTGCCTTCCCTTGATCAACTAGGTGGGTTACCTTGTCATAAAAGGAAATCAGGTTTGATAAGCAGGACTTTCCTCTCATGAAGCCCTGCTGTCTGTGACTGATTACTGCATTATCTTCCAGGTATTTTTCAATACTTCCCAAAACGATCTTCTCCATAACTTTTCCAGGCACTGAAGTGAGACTGACAGGCCTGTAGTTTCAAGGGTCCTCCTTCTTGTTCTTCTTAAAAATGGGGACAACTTCTGCCAAAAATCATTTTGTGATTTTTTTGTGATGACATCAGCCACCTCTTTGAGGATTCTGGGATAAATCCCATCAGGCTCCACATATTTGAAGGGATCCAGCTGGAGTAGCAGATCCCACAGAAGTTCACGGTCAACTGGGAGTTGTTCATTCTCCTGTCATGGCCCTCCAGCTTAGAGCACTGAGAAACCCTATCATTCATCATCTGTGTTGAAGACAGAGGCAAAGAAAGCGTTAAATACCTCTGCCTTGTCTCTGTCCCTGCTTGTGACGTGACCATCGCCATCCTTTAACACACCAATGATATTTTTACCCTGCCTATTGCCATTAATATATTTGAAAAAACTCTTTTTATTGTCCACCACATTTCTGGTCAGCTTTAGTTCCAGCTGAGCTTTGGCTGCACAAATTTTCTCCCTACAGCAGCAAGTAGCATCTCTGAATTATTCCTACGTCATTTGACCGTGCTTCCACTGGTCAAACACCTTCCTTTTTTTGCCTTGTTTCCATGATAAGATTCCTATTCAGCCAAGCTGACCTTTTGCCTCACCTACTTGACTTCCAACATTTGGGAATTTCTTGCTCCTTTGCCCTAAGGAGATGGTGTTTAAAAAGTGACCAGGACTGATGGACCTCAGCATCTTCAAACACATTTTCCCAGGGGACCTTGCTTACTAATTCTCTGAGCAGCCTGAAGTATGTTCTCCTCATGTCTAGAGCTGAGGCTTGGCTGACACTTCTCTTCCTGTCAACAAAGCTTTTAAACTCATTTGCTTTGTGGTCACTGTGGCCATGACAGCCACCAATCCCCACTTTGCTCACAAGATCAGCTCTATTAACAAGCAGCAAATCAAGGGGAGCATCTTTCCGAGTCGGCTCCCTTAGGATGTGTTCCATAAAGCTGTCATCCAGGTTTTTTGGGAATCTTTTGGCCCAGGTTGTACCAGTTGTGTGATGTTCCCAGTTAATTTCTGGCAAGTTGAAGTCCACCATAAGGGTGAGACTTGGAAGTGTCCCTTAGTTCCTCAAAGAATAAATCATCGGCATCATTGTCTTGGCTGGGAGGTCTACAGCAGACTCGCATGATGACATCTGTGTTATTTGTTTGCCCCTTGGTTTTTACCCAGAAGTTCTCAAATGTGCCATTTCCAACTGTGAGCTCCATACATTCTAACCCTTCTGTTACACACAGTGCCACCCCTCTGCCTCTTCTGCCCTGCCTGTGCCCCCTGAAGAGACTGTAACCATCCAACAGGGCACTCCAGTCACAGGACTCATCCCACCGTGTTTCACTTATGCCAATGATCCCAAAACTCTGGGACTGGGCCAAAACTCTGAGCTCCTGAGAGCTCCTCTCATATTGCATGTACTAGTGTAGAAACATTTCAGGTGTGGTACATTGTAGCCAATACCTCATGAAGCAGATTGAGGGATCCCAAAATTGTTGATTGCCTACAGAACATTAGATAGCTATGCTCAAAGAGTTAATCCAATATAAGAAAAATGTAAAAAATAAATATTGGAAAATTGAAATGGTATTGCTGTATATATTAAATTAAATGTTACTAATGTAACAGAATATTAATGACAGTAAATACAGTCTGTGCAACTTTACATGTAGTACCAGATTCCTTAATATTGGTCTACTTATTCAGAAAATTGGATGAAAAGCTAGTCATCTTGAGCACTATGTATTATAAGCATTTAATAAACTGTATAACCACAGCATGAAATGAATATAATTAGGAATTAATCAGCTAAAATCCATGTTTAGTTGATTTTCTTATGAATTCTCTAAATCTAAATTGGAAATAAGATTTTTTTTTTTTTAATTTTCACTATGATCTTGTGTCTCAAGAGGCAGAGAAGTCTTTATTCTCTTCTATTATTACCTTAAATGTTAAATTTTCTCCAAAACACACTTTAAAAGAAAATAGAAACTCTATCAAACGTTGGGAAAAAGTATTTTCCTATTTTGTTATTTAGATTTTTCAGAAGCTTATTTATAAGCTTATTTATTATGGTCCATTTAAGATGACTATTAACAGGGTTTTATTAACGGGATGGGCCAATATAAGCAGAAGCAATTGAAATAATTTTAGCAAATTAATGCTCACACCACAGTGCATGAGGTGCAGGAGATCAGATACATTGTTGTGCTTCATCGTGGAAATGGTTTAACTTGCTTAATTAATCCTTAGAGACAATTCTCATAGGTAACTGACAGCTGACTGTGTCGGACTTTTGAGGTTATGCCCGCATTCATTGTTCTTGACAGTGCTATAATTAAGGAGGTTTATCCTAGATAGTAAAGGATTAAATCACTAGAAGTATTAGCATGTTTAGAGGTGTGTTGCTTATATATGGAGGTATTCATTTTTCTCTTTGAGTTCTTCTGCCCATTCTGTATAAGGGATTGTTATCCTTCATCTTTATACTCTTCTAAATAGGAATAAGATAAGAATCTAACATGGTTCTTAGAAAATACAATTAGGGGAAAAAAATTCCAGCAGCCTGAGGTGGTACCCTTCTTCCTTCAGAAAACTATGATCCTTGTAGTGTTAGGCATACTCTATTATGATTTCTCAGGCTGGCAGACATCAGAAATCCAAGACAAATGTTGTGTTGAGCTACACTGTGTCTAATGAGGGCTGTTCACTTTGAACACTTCTGTTGACGAGGCACCCACATTTTCTCTGATCAAACTTTATTGAAATTTTGTATTCTGAAAATGGCTAGAAGAACATATTTTAATTTCAAACATCATTTTGTCTTAAATAATATATCACTTCAGTTGAGTAATTCCAGAGCAGCCCAACTGAGCACAGTTGAATACTTCTGTATCTTAACTGTTAGTTTCCTCTATTATTGAAAGTTATTTTCTCTCAGTTCAGTGACTCCCCAGTTTTTATTATTTGTCTATATTAAACTTGATATCTTTGTAATTTGGGGATTTTCCACAGTCATCACATTGCTAATATACACATCGGCTTTAAACTTTTTGAAAGGCAATATTTTAATATTTTAGTTACATTTAGAAACATCAATAGAATCCATAACTTAGAAAATTTCTAATACTAATCTGAAGACATTTATTACCACCATTCATCAGGAGAACTGAATTCTCAATAAAGACTTGACCTTATCTTCTATACTACTAATCAGTTAACTTGAACTCCATCAGAACAAATATCTAACTGACCTCACAGTTCGGTATCTACATAGGATACTTCTGCCTCTTGCAGAGCTTCAGGAATTGTTTTAAGCTGGTTAAAATACCCAGGAATATATGCATTGGTTCTACATTGCACTTTTTTTCCTAAATACAGTTGAATATAATTGAATTTTCATGAGGAGTGGGGCACAGTTGATTGTCAAACTGATTTTAGAGAAAACAAGGGCAATTGTTTGGGTAAATGAAATTTTGAGGTAGATAACAACACAAGTCCATCAAGATATAGGTCTTCACAGGTCCAGTGTTATGTTAGCTTAGTGCCATATTATTAAAGGTTCTCCCAAACAACTAGACATGAATTAATTCTCAGTTACAGTTTCCAAATTGTCATAGGTGAAAATAGTCCACAGGCATAAAAGCAAATGTGTTTAGTGCATCATTGACCTGTACTGTTTTCTCCTACCCATTGAGAAGTTATGTTCTGACATATGTTTAAAGAAAAAAAAAAAAAAGGAAAGTAAATCCACACCTTATTTACATTATTGAACTTCCATTTATTTTTAGTTCCAGAAATGGAATTCATTTCCCTACAATAACTAATGGTGGGAAAAATATCATACATAGATCTGTAATCTTGATACTGGTGTTAAAGTTCTGAGTTAATGAATACAGTTCTGATGAAGGGTTTCAGGAATAGTTGAAAAGAGAGTAGAAAAATAAGTGTTGCATATACAGGGTTTATGATTTTTTGTACTGACTGCAATGTTTTGAATGAGAATGAGAATAATTCTGAATGTTGATCCCTTCAGTACATCTAAAATTTATTATTTACATGAATTTTTGGTAGCAAATGATTATAGCTAAAGCTAGGCTGACCTTGTAGTATACATTATATTTATATATTTACTGAATACAGATAGCTAGATAATATTATTATGTCACTTTTTTCACTTTTCAGAATAATATTAAAATTGAATCATACAACTTTAATAGGAGCAGCTGAATGCATGACTCTAACCCCAGACTAACCTTTACCAAAGCGTAAAGTTTTAGAATGATGAATTCATTTCATAGACATTGATGTAATATTTTTTTCAGATTGGCATAATGAATTTAGGGTTTTTTTAAATTTACAAGACTGAGAAACTGAAAAGTAGATGAAACTTTGCTGAAACACTTACATTTTTCTTGGCTTCACATGAAAGATTGAAAAGCCACAAAGGCCTGATTCTGAGCCTTATAAAAGGTACTCTGTTTTAAACTATCTAAGGAATCTATTTAGTCATTTAGGTATTTACCTAAACTGGAATAAATTAACAGAAATTTTCAACTTTAAAATAAACATTTGGCCAACATTTTCCAACACTGCATACTAAACTATTATAATATTCCTCTCAATTGCTGGATTTTAATCTTAGAGTCACCAGCTCCGTTATATCAGCTTTTGTGACTTCAGGTTATAAATTCATTATCTTCTACAAAACACCACTGATTCCCTCTCTTTAGTATTTTCTGGAGTGTTATATTTACAAGAATATATATTGCTGTTCCATGAATAATCTTTGTGTGGCTACGAGTTAAAAAGATAATTTATTTTTGTTACAGGTGGAAGACACATATTCTATTGATTCCAGATAAGAGGGTAGATTTTTCATCTTATGATCCTTTGAACAGTACTGGTTTAGTCCTTTTTTTTTTTCCTGTTACTCATACACGCATAAATGAACACATAAGAATAAAACTACATTAATGCAGAACACCAAAAGGTAAATTTTCATCCCTTTTTGCTGAAAATATAGGATCATTCTCCATTGTAGTGAAACTAACTTTTCTTAAAAGAAGAGACTTTTTCTTCATGTATAAAATCTAATAAAAAGGTAAAAATAATTCGTAATAATTTTAGATATTGGAATTCATGACCATAGAACTCCAGTAAGGGGGGAAAGTGAGCTTCAGTGTTAGAATCCATGTATTTTTCAATCCCAAGATTTGTTCTGGAAGCTTTAAACCTAACTGAAGGGGACAATTGGAAAGTGATTTTTGTCTCTAAAATAAAGTCTTATAGTACTTTATTTTAAAAAAATTATCACATATAAAGTTATAAAAAAACCTGATGTTGCTTTATTTTTAGAGGAAAAAAAGGTGATTGAGGGTAAGTAATGCCTATCCATAAGACATACTATAGATCTTTAGATTACTAAGCCCCAAAGGGCGAGTTCTACAGACAGGCATTATCTGAAGAGAAGGTGAACTGTGGACCTGGATGATGGGTGATAAATAAGACTGGTTTCCTTTTCATCTTTACTGCTGTACACAAAAAGGGATGAGGATTGAACATGATGATTGAACTCCTCAGCATCCATACTGCTCAATTATCATCTCCCTTTCTGACTTTGGAATTGTTCCAACTGTCTGTCTACAAGGGTTGTTTATTAACAGGAGAGATACCCAAAATTAGCGTGGCTAATCCCACTACAGAGGGAGTGGTTCTATATCCATTCCTATTTAGATATATAGGCAGATGAGTAGATAGATAGATAGATAGGTGTATACACCACAAGCTTCAGCACTATAATTTATGGAGAGTTACACTCTATGTGCAACTAAATCTGATAATGATTCAATAACATTGGCTTTATTAGACCCTGAAGGTTAATTACCTCTATGAAATTTTCCTAAATGTGCCTGTGTCAGCAAATCACCATGCTATTCACATGAGATAGTTTCACTACGGGACTTGGGCTTGAGCTATTTCTGAATCACATTCAGTCCAAGAGACAGAGACCACGACTCTTATTTCGAAAAATAAGAACTGTCAGCTTTTCAGTACAAACACTTAGAAGAATTGAAATAATTAACAGACATCTATGTGACATTTTTTCCCCAAAATTTGTAGTAAAAGAAAAAGAGATGGATCAAAAAAATAAGATTAAATGTTTTTCCAAAAGTAGAGCACAGGTGAAATACTATTTCAGGCCCACGTGGAGATGTACAATATGATATAACATTCAAGCAAATATAACTGCTATGAAGTTTGATTTGAACATTTATACTAAGTTCCATTTAGAGGGAATAAAAAAAAAAGCTAAGAACAGGAGATAAAAAGTAAAATTTCAGGAAGCAGTAGATAAAATGTATTTATCAAATAAACTTCAGTCTCTTGGTTCTATCTAGATCAAATGGTAAAAGGTCTTCAGAAGAGGTACCTTGCCTTACCTTGGGAATAAATACAGGTTTAAATAGGAGTAATGAGTGAAATCTAGCATATCAGAACTCCTCAGAATAATTTGACAGTTTTACATGGTTTCACACTCCAGACATTCCTCTCTGGGGACATTTCATAGAAGAGGTATAATCAACCAAGAAATGTAACAGATCAACTTATTTAGGACTTAACCACAAGAGCCAAATCTATCCCCGTCTTTTCCATATCTGTAAACAACTCTAGGATGTGTTTTCCTTATTAATACTTCTTGTTTCTTTTTTATTCCTGAAAAAGGTTTTACTTACCAGTTCTTTATTTAAAGACTTCAAATTAGACTTTTGATATTGTTTTGCAAATTATAAGGAAAAAGAATGTCCAGACTTTCAAAATATTTGATAGGATTGCTTATCTGACAGTACTAAATTTGCCTGGACCAAAATTAAACAATACACAGAGAATGAAACTATCAGGCACAGTCATTCTTTAATGTCATGATGAGTGATAGATAGTTCATTGCTCCACAATGAAGCATCAACATTCATTATAATATTTCATTTTTGACTTGGCAGTCCTTTATTCTCTTATCTCTTTCTTTCTGCACAGAACTTGTAAAGCTGTACCTCAAACTAATCATTATTTTAGGGTTTTTTTGCTCTGTATTTATCGACATTAATTGGTATCAAATGATGCTCTAATATTAACTTTTGTCTACTAAGAATGCTGACATCAGCAAGTGTCCTAGAGACAGTCTTCAGTTTTTGTTATCAGAACACACGTTGACAAACGAGGTTCCAAGACATCAGATTGAAGTTAAATTTTAACTGAGAAAGGAAGCTGAGCAGACTAAGTCTGCACTGCGGCCCCAGGAAGTTCTCTGCAAACCTTGATTTTTCCTGAAAAACTTATGCCTTAATTCAGCATAGTGTTTCTTTGCAGAGATTTTAGTCAAAGCACTAAAAAGCGAACTCTTAGAGATTAGGGAACAAATCTTTCATGTCATACTCCAAATCTTGCTGTAGGCAAAAAGCAAACAGACTTTATATTAAATAAACTCAAGAGTTTCTTCCTAATGTAACTGAAATATTAACATGTTAAACAAAGATTTATTATCAGTCCATATCTACTTATTTTAGGAATGTTAAAAATATTAAAAAATATTAATATTACTCCTTTTTCTGGTATTATGCTGATACTTCTGCTGCCTCTGGCTTCAGTCAAAGGAGTGATTACAGTGAGTCACCTACATCCTGAGCTCTTCACCAAGAGGCATATGATATTGATGACTTCCTTCTTTTCATCTAGGATCTACATAGGTTCATTTTTCTTGCTCATGAACTTAGTCTGCACTTTGGTCCATATTCATAGGTCTGCAAGGCCATGTTACATTCAGATTTTCTATATTAGATTCTTGTTCTTCATTCTTTTTATTACCCTCAAATTTGTTTTGCCCAGCTCATACGTCTGCACTTCTCCAACTATTGGCTGATTACATACAGTCTCAAGGTTTCCCCTGTCAGGATGTGCCTTTGCTCTAATCATGCAGTACCTGCACAGCTCTCCCTTGCAAAAACTCCTCAACATAGCGGGAACATTATCTTTCCACTTGTCAACGCCCCTTCTGTCATCTAAAATTTATCCTTACTCACCTGTAGGTCAAGACTAGTGAGTAAAGTTCTCTGGCAGGCTCTGTATCTCAACTGCCAGTAGCTTCATACTGAGTAGTAAGTTGTTCTGTGCTGTGGATCTTTACAGTAATCTGTCCCACCAAAAGTTACTTTCCGTGGTTTCAAAAACTTCAACCATTAAGTTCTGTTCCTCTTGGGTGGAATTGATGAATTGGTGAATTCAATTTCATTAAACAACAGCTTTTTCGATTTGTGTTACATTTGTTTCTATTCCCAACATTTCCCATACACTTTTGCATTCTCAAACTGGGACTTAGAAAACTATTAGTTAAGTAACCCCGTTTGAATCTGCTCAGATATCCACTTTACTGTTTGGTTTGGCTTTTTGTTGAGGTAAAGTCTTGTAATCCAGCTGCATATACTGAAGATGGAGAGAGTCTCCCTTGAAGGGTGTATCCATTACCAAGTCGGCATTAATACTGTATACTATGTGAAGATCTTCAGCTTTTTTCCTTCTGGTGTGACTCCCATTGAATCTGGAGTGACTGCAGATTGGGAGCTAAATGTGTGTACTGAATTGGGAAATCCTAAGGCACATGCTTGTGTTAACCTGTTTCTTTATATATCTGGGCCAAGTCATGTGCTGGTCTCCATTCCCGTTCTTTCCCCTAGCTTAGTTAAAAGCCTGCTAAATCCTATGCACATGAGTACAAAAACTTGAGAAAATTAAATAGCTCCTATGGAGATGTTAACTCATGTACATTCAGAGGGACAAAAATTTTTTTCTGTTTACTTGCTGTTCATTAGTTTTCACCAACATCATCATATGCCATGTGATCAATGTTCATTTCAACCTCCTGTGCATTTCACTTCGTATTAGTTATTTTTTTTATTTACTTTGGATCTTTTCACAAATCTTTTTTTGTTAGCTCCTTTGTCTCTATTTGAGTGTGAACAAGTATAAACAAAACATCTTCATAATAAATTGAATGGGCTTGGTTAACTTCTGATATTTTTCACATGGCCAGATAACACAAGTACGATATGTGTCTAGGGCATTGTGAAATCCTTGGGTAACTCAAGGAAAGTGGAGCCACTGACCTTTGAATGTAAAGACAAGCTTGCACTAAAAAGTCCTGGAAATATGGCAAAAAAAATTTGCAAATTATTTTTATTGTCACATTGCCTTAGAAGATACTTCTTTCAGAACCATTGACATTTTTTGCTACAACACCATTTAGTCATTGTGAGGCAAAATGGTCCATAGGTAACAATAATCACACCCAGGCAGTGTTGTATAACAAGTGAATAATTGACAGAATAAAGTCTGACACTTACTGTGCATCAGCCTCCAGGGCATGCAGTCTGTATCAAAATATTTCACAGATCTGGGGTTTGAGACATTAAATAACTTGAGCTTTTTAATAACTTCCTCAGAGTGGCTTAATTCTACACTGTATCTTTTTCTGCAACCTAGCTCAAAGGTGTCATTGCTATTATAGAAATCATCTGCCATTATGAATGATCTCTTAGGTTTATATGGGATTAAAACAATGTTTAAATTATCTGTATGCTTAAATGTGTATTTGATTTGGGCCTGTGTAAATACTATCATACATTCAGTTCTAAGAAATAACATAAAGGAAAAAAAGTAGGAAAATAAAAGCCTATAAAAACTGAGTGTTTCTTGGGAAAAAAAATAGGGGGGGAGAAAGGTAATAAAAAGAACAGTGAATGGGAATGTCACAAAATTGGAAATTAAAAAATTGAAATAACTGCTGGAATTGAAAATTGAAATAACTGCTGTGGTAACATAATGCTGACATTCCTGAAATAAGCAACAAAGTGCTAATAGCTGGGATATGATGGAACCAATCCTTTTGGGGAATTTACTCTCCTCACAAAGTCTTTTAAGTAGAAGCGTAGGTATATTCCTCACCTTTCTTAGCAGAAATGTCCAAAATATGTGACACAAAAAGGGTTTTTTGGGGCAGCCTTGTCATCATAGAAAAAAGGCACAGTATTCAGAAAATGTTAATAGATTCCTAGTGTTACAGACAGAACAAAATTTTGCAGCCTCAAGATACAGGAGCTGGGGCTAAGACACTAAGACTCATACAGAAAAGGATGAGCTGGGATGCATCACTGTGAAAATAACTGAGGAAAAGACTGGAAAAAATTGTCTCTAATGAAACCCACATACTCATTCTCTCCCTTATCTAAATGCAGAGGCAGCAGTTGAACAGGGTTTCCAGGACACTGGAATAGGCAAAGATGTTAGCAGCTGCATAGTGTTTCTGCTGCTTCCATCCATCCACTGCCCGAGGCAACAATCTGTTTTGCCCATGCTCAGATGCAGCTGTGAGGTGAATTTTCTATCAGTTCTTTTGCAAACTAACATTGAAATCAGTGAATTTATAGCAGTTCGTATTATCTTAGAATCTATGTCCCCTCACATATTCTAATTCTGGAAATGCAAAATGACAGCTGAGAATGCTGTTATGCCATCTGCAGTAGTGTATGTGCTAGTGTATGAAACTCTTCTTGCATTCACACACATTTAACATGCATCTCTAATTCCATGTTTGAACACGTATTCGTGTTCAGGAACACTATAAAGGAGTCACAGGGAAATTTTAGCAAGATCTCTGTCTATCAAAAGTATTCAGGTAAATTTAATTGCTTACATCTATACACATTTTGATACATACATTTCATAAGCACAAATGTTCAGGTGACATTGGTCACCCAAACTTATTTTCAAAGAGCTTATATATTGCTTCGGAAGTGATAAATACGAGGTTAAACACAGCAGAATTCACCCATATAAAAGCAAGGCATTTATGCTACTACATGTCAAAATTCAGTATTTCCTTTAGAAGGTGTATTAAATTACTTCACCCTTTAAGTGACTATAGGAAACACATTAAATTCTAGGATCACCTTATTCTTTTATCAACGGTAAAAAAGCAAAGCTGACATGTTTTTAGAATCAGTTTTTAAGGTGAAAGGCACTTATTTGTGTTCACTGAAGGTAAATAACACATATATAAAATATATAGAAAATATTTAGTATTTTTTGTCTAGATTTCTATTATAGTCTCTGTGGCTTGCAGAAATAAGCACTTTAATACTCATCAACATATATATTTTTGAAACAGCTGTTGACTACTAATAAACTGATGTGTAACAAGTTATCCAAGGCATAAAGAAAATTTTCATCTTGTTTCCTTCTTTTTAAGGTGAAAATGTCAAAAAATTGACTGCTTTTATGACCCATGACACAAAAATCCCACTCCCTCTCTCCTTCTGAGAGACTTAGTGCAATTTGAACAAAATTCAAGGCGAAGAACATGAAGAACAACCTTTGTGATCCCATAATAGGCTGAATCACTAAAATAGGTAAGGAATAATTATTTTCCCACCAAAAGTCACAAGGAACAAAATGCCCTAGCAACTTTGTCACAAAGTAGCTGAGGTCAGTTGGAATTGCTCTTACTGTTAGATACATTGTTATTTTAGAATGGTGTCAACCACTCCATAGCTCAGGTGTTAATTCCTTTCAGAAGCTGCTGTTCTCGGGGTTATTAGTAACCTGACCATATCATTTGGAATTACATCAAAGAGCTGGCATATAAACTCTCATTACCGACACTTCTTTTTTGTTACACAAAAAAGTTCAAATTTGATAAGAATTTTTTCTTTGGTTCTTCAGTAAAACGAAGGAACAATGATTTCTGATACTTTTCAAAAGTGTTAATAAGTAAAGTTTCCTCCTTCATTGTTGGATGCCAATGGGTTTTTTTGCAAATTCTTGGAAGTGTGCTCCCTTACAAGAAACACTTGTAAAGGATACAATCATGCAATTATATTGATTTATTGGTTGGAGGAGAATTTTAAACCTCTGAAAGTTATCTGATTCCATAATCACTCATATATATGCTTTCAATTTCTTTTCTTATTGAACATGACTAAATATATTTTAGCAGTCATGACAAGAAAGATAATGAAAAAATGGTGGATACATAAATATTTAACACAAGTTCGTAGAATGAGAGTTATTAAATACATGAGCTTTTGAAGCTTACAGAAGTAGTTTTTGACCACAGTCTAATAAAAGAAGTCATGAAATCATTGCATGAACTGAACTCTGTCTGATTATCATTCTATGTGGAACTAAATTATATCTAAATTAATACTGAGAAATTAGGTAATGACTAATTTAGGTAAATTCCTCAAGGCAACTGACTTCTTTTAAACATATTAAAATCAACTGATTATACAACTGATGTTTGAAATAATTCTAAAAATCATTTTCACACATTCTCTCAAAGATCTTGGATTATTTTGGAGAAATAGATCTGCTTTCTCAGCATCCAGTTATATGTATACAATCTTTTGTGGATAACAATGGTGCAAACTGATAAGAAATGGATGCCAAGCAATGATCTGGCAGAAAGTTCTTGAAATAATAATATCACCTATCATCATCTTCAAGTAGCAACCAGAATCCCACAGACTCTGTATGGTTTTCCTGGTTTTACAGCTCTGCTTTCACATAATTGTGACATCAGAATTGGTACCCAAAGAACCATTTCAATGTCTTATGAAGAAGTTCAATATCCTAAAATTAATATCCTTTCTTCTGCTTCTTTTCAAATGCTTATAAGCATTTACTAGTTTTAAACGTTAATTAGCTGATTTATACCTAAATATATGAGGAAAGATGAATTTAGTTTTGAACTATAGCATGTCCAAGATTTTAAATGGCTGCTTTAACACAAACAACATTTCAGCTTATACATCTTCAGTCTTTTATCTTCACAGGATTTCTGGAAAATTAGTGAGTTGCTCATTACATCTTTGCATATAATGCACATGTATATATATAGTCATTGGTTCACACACATACACATGTACTCATACAAAGCCTACAGATAAGATTTTCAGAAGGGTTACTCAAATGAAAAAAAAGTGATGAAGTACACTAAAAATGGCAAGAATCATAAAATCACATAAAAAAGGAGGTTGAAAGGGACCTCCAAAGGTCACCTAGTCACACATACTGCTCAAAGCAGGACAACTTCAATATTAGTTCAGGTTGTTCATAGCCTTATCTAAGTGTGTTTTGAACATCTTCAAAGACAGAAATTCTGCATGCTCTTGAGGTAAATTGTTCCAGTGCTTAACCTCTTACTATGAAGAATGTCAGTATCCAGTAGAAATTTCCCTTCTGCCAACCACGGGGTTTTTTTGCCTCTTGTCCTTTTATTGTGCATGTCTGACAAGTGTCTGACTCCATCAGATCTATAACACCTCTTTACGCAGTTGTAGAATAATGTGAGCTCCCTGCCCCAGCCTTCTCTTCCTTCAGGTTGGACAAGTCCTGCTCTCTCAGCCTCTCTTCCTACATCTTATGCTTCAGACCCCTGACCACCTCGGTGTCCTTGGTGGGACTCTCTCCCATTTACTGACACTTGCCCTGTACTGCAGAGTCCAAAACAGGACACAATATTCCAGATGCCATCTCACAGTTGTCAAATAGAGCACAATAATATTTTCCTTGACCTGTTGGCTATATTCTTACCAAAACAGCCCAGTTAGTCTCTTGGCTACCAGGGTACACTACTGGCTAATGGTCAGCTTATTCTACATGAGGACTCCCAGGCCCTTTTCCATAAAAAGCTTTTTGTCCAAAAGGTTCTGAGCCTATACTGAGTCATAAGGTTATTTTGACTCAGGAAGGACTTTGAATTTTTTTGCAGCAGAATTTAATGAGGTTTCTGTTAACCTATTCCTACAGTTTGCTGAAGTCTGTCTGAATGGCAATCTTCTCCCCAACATACCATCATCTCCCCCTGATTTAGTATCATTCCAAAAAATTGCAGCTGGTGCATTCCATCTCATTGTCCAGGTGACTGTTCAAGATGCTGTCCCTAACACAGACAGAAAGGATGCTATCTGGAACTCAAGAAATGGCTCAAAAAATATAATTTGCATTTTCTTCTTAATTTTGTCTGCAAGATAGTGAATATCAAGTTTCAAAGTTATGGGAAAAAACCGCAATGTTAACTTCTCTCTTTTGAGATATTCTTCGAATAAGACAAGTTTCTCAGAGTAAGTTAAATTACAGTAATCTGAAATTATCACTGAAGCAGAAGATTAATGGTAGTTTGCTTCAACAAAGTTCTTTCAGAATGTCTGAACATTGCTATGCCTTCAGGTTTTGAAGACAGAAATTAATAAACCACCAACTCAGCATATTCTGTGATTCTGTGATTCTTCTTCCCCCAGCTTTATATGCTGAGCATGATGCCATATGGTATAGGATATCCCTTTGGTCATATTGGGTCAGCTGTCCCCACTATGCCTTCTTCCAGCTTCTTGTGCCCTTCTAACCTACCCCTTGGTGGGGTGGGGTGGTGTGAGAAGAAGAAAAGGCCTTGACTCTGTTTGAGTACTGTTTAGCAATTATGAAAACATCTCTGTGTTATCAATGCTGTTTTCAGCACAAATCCAAAATGTTACCCCTTACTAGACTCTGTGAAGAAAACTAACTCTATCCCAGGCAAAACTAGTGCAGATGATTAAACTGTCACATGAACTTTCCCTGAAAATATTTATATCACTTCAGTCACTACAAAGGAGTTTCCAGAGATTTTGTCAGATGTAGACATATACAGTAAGGATGTATTTAAAATAAATAAAATAAAGTTAAATGAAATTAATTCCACCCATCATGTCTAGTTATCAAGTTTCCTTATTAAACAATGGAGACAAGCAATTACATCCAAAATTAAATTAATCTCTTTCAAAAATAGGTGTCTAAGACAGGTAGGATAAATTATACTCTGATGGTATAAATTACTCCATTTGGATGGCGGGGAAGTGTTTTACATTATTTCCTCAACTTTCAACTTTCATTTAAGTTGAGTGATGAATTCTTACTTACAACTTAATAAAAAAAAAAATCCATCAAACCCAAAACATCCTACTGCCCCAAAATAAAAGACAACAAAACCCAAAAACACAACACCTAAAAGTACCATAGAAGAATTTGTTTTAAAATTATGCTTGCAAAACTGGAATGCACTACCGCTTTCTGCTTTTATGCCTATAAAAACACATGGATTCTGTTATTAAGCAAAGTTCTAACATTGCAGAAATTAGGTTATTTGATTGTATATAAAATTGCACAATCATTAAAGGCATCAAAAGAACCCCAAATTTTTGTGAATAGATGTCTCAAAATTTCATCTTGCTAAAAATGTGTAACAGAAATATTTCACTTTTGCTTGTAATACGCAGCAGTCAAGCCTCTGCTCAAATATCCATAAACCACTAAGAATTTAATTTCTGCTTTGTGATATACATATAAAGTCTTTTAAAAGAACAAAAAGTCCTCAACAGAGAAAAATTAACTTGGTGAAAATATGAGTTTAGGAGTTGGAGGCTGAAATTTTTATCCAGTCAAACTTTACAGGTTCTTTACATTACTACAAAACACTAATATTACCTTCACCAAGGCAATCCAAGTTTTGTTTTTAGGACTATCACAGATTTTCTGTGTGACTTAAAAAAAAAAAAAAAAAACAAAAGGATACTGGAGCATGGTTTCTCCATTGTAAAAAAGATAATAACTTCCTAAAAAGAATATTTGTCAACAGTAGTTACAATTTTTGAGAGCCTCTGATGAAAGCATTAAACAATAGCAAAGAACACTTATTTCAATTATTACTCAACCTTAATTAAAAAAAACCCCAAAGCATGATTTCTTTCTAGTCAGTCTCAAAACCTGATACATTTATAAATCAGATTTATTTTATATGTTATCATAAAGCTGAACCCAACCTAAAAATTTTCTTACTTAGAAAATGTATGTGGCAGCTTCACAATAGGAATCCTGTCACTTTCATTATTTGAAAATTATGTGATTTTTTTTAGTTGACAGTATGCCTTGCATAGTTCACTCTTTGCTACACTTGTTTGGCCGTTTTGATATTGTGTGTAATTAGGAGTGCAATGCTGAATTATAAAAATATTAAGTAAACATAAAACCTACTGACTGGAACATTTTATGATGAAGAAAACAACTCAGCTTTCACAAAACTGTCTTGAGGCTGTCTAACATATGTCAAGTGATGAAGTAGCCAGTTAATGAAATGTCAGATTCAGGATACCTATTATATGATCTATATAAGTTTCTGTACATTGAAGATGTCTTTTGGATCTTTTCTGTTATTCATTTGAAAGTGACTGCAGTTAGCTCAAAATAGCTAATGATACTGCAAAATATTTGAATTTGTAAGCAAACATCTTTAAATTTCTAATTAAATAATTAGATCATGGGGATCTAAATATCACAGAACAGTTGAAGTTGGATGGGACCTCTGAAGATCATCTAACTCAAACCCTCTACTCAGGCAGGGTTACCTAGACCCAGTTGCTGGTGACCATGTTCAGATTGCTGTTACATGTTTCTAAGGATAAACACTCTAAAACCTCTCTGGGCAACTTGTGTCAGTACACGGTCACCATGACCACAAAAAAAAAAAAAGTATTTCCTGATGATCAGATGGAACCTCCCATGTTTTACTTTGTGCCCATTGCCTCTGGTCCTGTGATCACCACTGAAAATGACCTGGCTCCATCCCCTTTGCACCCTACCTTCAGGTAGTTATAGACTTTGATAAGCTCCTCCCAACCCTTTCCCCCAGTGGGGAGAAAAGAAAGGAGGCACTACAAGGAAAAAAGCAAAAGCCAGTGTAAGGTACCTCTTTCTGGGGCTACATCCTATGACCCCAATATATTTGTGTTGAATGAACTTCAGGATGACTTTATTAGAGTTGAGTCTGTAACATCTGAGGTCAGTCCTGACATATCACTGTAATTGTAACTACATAATTTTTTACATGTGATGTCAGTAACAATAAGATTCCCTTTAATTACAGGAACTGAAAGGTCATTTTCATCCTCCTTTGCTCTCTTTTCATCCTCTTCTTCCCTCCTTTTATTCTTCTTGACCCTGAAGCTAGGTCGTACTTTTTATCCCTGTCTCCGTATTCCGGATATGTAGTAAGGGTTATCCTTCTCTTCAAGATATCTACAAGATATTCTCAGTTTTGAAGAACTTCAGCATGTATCCTCACCAGGGATCAAAAATTAAAGGATATTGCAAAGGGCATGGAGTTAAGAAAACAAGCATATGCTGTGAAGTACAGAAGTGTTTCATTATTACCATTGAAAATCATCAGAAAAACAGCAAATAAATAATGTACTGTTGCCAAAAATAAAATAAATTCAATAGCTTCACCTCAAGAAGTAAGGGCATGGCTGAAGGCACTTTAATTGCCTAGTGTAGATAAACCCTGAGGTCAATGCAAGCAAGGCATTGAAAATGCACAGGGAAGCAGAAAATCTGAGCAACTTTATACAGAATAGATTGAAGGCATCACTGCCAGGAAGGAAAAAAAAGATGAGAAATAAAAGGAACAGGAGTTCCTCATGCCAATTTGCATTTGTAGCTGAAATTATTCCCTGGGGGTGCCTTTATCCTATTAATATTCCTTCTTTTAAAATGTCAGATTCTGAGCAGATAAGGTGGTGTGCACAGTGTGAGTAAATAAGGCAAATGCGATTGAATCTTTGTCTAACAACCCTATGTAATATATCGGGAAGCGGATGAGCCATCCAGTGGGAAATTAGGCAGATAGTTATGGTCATTTAATAGGCATCAAGTGTGTGAAAAAATGCCAGTCAAGGCTATGGATATATCATGCACCCATAGTCAAGTTCAGGGATTTGCGTCTATGAGGACTGTGCCCTAGCAATAATGTGCATATGATCTCTGCTAGAATAATCCACAACAGTGTTAAATTATGGTAATGGCCCTATATGTGCAGTGTCTACCTAGGAACATGATGGTGTAAATTTAGCATGCCCCAGGTATGGAGTATGGGAATACCAGTAGAGTGGTGAAAGATAATACTCAGATACCTTGTTGAAGCCGCAGAACAACAGAATCCATCAGCAATTCTGAACAGAATGTATGGGGACTTTCTTAAACAAGGGATCTGTGCAGGATCATGTACTGTCTCCTTTCTGGTAAGTGACACAGAAGTTGTTGAACAAACTGCAGCAACAGTGCACAACCACACCATCAAGACACCCTTCATGCTGAAATGACTCACTGCGCAACCCCTAACTGTGTGTGTAGAAAATAAATAGCTCCCCTTAAGTACATCCCCCTTGTATTGCATCTTTGTCAGATGGCTGCCATCAGCTTCTGGACTGTTATATTACATCCTACCTTAACACCGTTCATAACTGCTATGGTTTCATAACTTTCTATGGTTATAACTGTATTGTTGCCCATTGGTAACAGCATAAAGAACAGAAAGTGTGAATTACATCCAAGGTGATCTCTGAGCTCAGAAGTAGTCTAGAGCAGTTTATAGAGTGGCAGACTGCCCTGGATGACAGCAGGTTACAAAACTTAGTGCTGGGAGAGCAGTGTCTTTGGCCAGTATCCTAAACAACAGTGATTCCCTTGGGGAAATCAAGTAGTGGATTGTTGCACGGTGTCACAGATGCCTTAATCTTTGAAATGCTAAAGACCCTCCTATTTGCAATTCACTGGTTTGTTTTTCACTTGCATCTGCGTAACCCTTGACCTAAGTTGTTGTGGCAGTACTTTTCTGAAACTATTGTAACAGTGTTTTTCCCTTGTTGCTTTCATGCATACTTGTGAGTAGTTGCCTAGTTAAAAATTAGTTGAGTCTATCAAGTCTTATCTCAATGAGTAGTTTTCTGCTGATTTTTAGAAGATGCTAATATCTTTATGTCCAGTAAAATGGATTGAAAAATGAAAAACCGTTTATTTAAAAAAATGGAACAGAGGTTCTATTTTGTTGTGTTATACCTTGATTTTATTTTTTGTCCTAATTCTTTTCTTAGTTTGTATCCTTTAGAACTTGTCTCAATCACCTTTAAAATGATCATATGTCCTGTCTATATCAAGTCGGCTTCTGGATTAGCAGATCAGTGTGGATGTCTTTCTTAATCATAAGGTAACACATAATAGAAGACATCAAAGTGTCTATATATGTGCATTTCTGTTAAATATATGAAAAATCCTTGGAATTATTTATGTATTTGCCTATCTTTGAAATATGGTTGCCCAACTAAGGAGTTTCGAAGGAATATGACTTTTGCACCCTTATACCTGCTCTTCCAGAAGACTAAAGTCAAACTGAAACACTGACTTGAAACAGTTTCTTGGGAATGTGTGATTTTGGGTTCTAATGACTGCTCAGCTATAGACAAGAAAATAATCACCTGTTCCAGTAATTATTACATCAAAACCACAGTAAGATCTGGGTATATTTTACAATTCACGTGTTAAGAGTTTCAAAGCTTTTATGATTGGCTTACAGAAAAAAAAGTCTGTTCCCTTTTTCTCAAGACCAGGATAAAAAACTGAGAATTAGATAATTGCAAAACATCATTGCTGTCTAAGTATAGAATTCATAAAAGTTGCCATGTCATAAAAGGTTATTTTACCATTTTCATGAAATGATAGATGTCATTCCTCTTTCGAGAATAGTGTAGACTTCTGTGTTTATAGAAGACATATTACCATAGTCTTTATTATATGAAATTATTTAGGAACTTCAGTCTATGCAAACAGTATACATACATATTGATTTAATTCTAGAAAATCCATACACATTTTCTGGGCTAGTGTTTTCAAATATGTTGTATTTTGACAGTTGGAAAAAAGTCACATTTGGTTTTTACTTGTTCTCAGTTCATAATGCATCAACCTTATGTTAACTGAATTATATATCTTGGAATGTTTATATGAAAGTACTTCTGACCACACACTAATCTGCAGAATTACAGACAGTTCTCTCTCTGAAGGCAAGACATTTTTAAGCTGTTAGAAAACACAAAAACAGGTAATGAAAAATTTGAAAATCACATTTTCCTTCGTAAGCATGTGTTCAGGTAACTTCAATGAAGTGAATATTTGACTAATCACATCTTAGCATTAAAAAAGACAGAAATATTAGAAAAACAAACAAATAAACAAACAAAAAAAAACCCCACAAAACAAAACAAAAAACTTCCTTAACTCTGAACAGTTGTTTTTTAAACTCATCTGAGAAGCTTACAGGCATTTAATATTATAGCTGAATTTTTCAGCTGTCTTAAGATACTGTGTGGGTGGACTGAAAGAAAAAAAGGTGATTAGTTGCTTTATTTTTCCTGACTTTAAAACTGTGGATTTCTTTCTATTTATTTCTCGATAAAGTCCTTTTTGACTAACACCCAAGGACAGATTCTATCGATTTGAATTTGTCCTTTAAGTGTCATAGAGTAGTGTAGACTACAAGAAACTTTGAAATCTCTACAGAAAAATAAGCACAATTCCAAATTACAGTTTTATTGATAATATTAGTGAAAAAAATAATAACCAGTCTGGAGATTTTACACATGGAAAATCTTATTAAAAGAAAAGAAAGGTTATGGAGGCCTGAAGAATTAAGGTTGAAGACTAAAAGACTACGCTAATATCTACAAAATGAAAGTGCACTAACACTAAATAAACAAAACTACACCAGCATGAAATAACCTCCGCTATGTAGGAGGTGAGATCAGATGATATAGTGGTTCCTTTTGACCTTAAATCTGTGATACTTTGGAATTTCTCATCTTGTTATGGTGTAGCATTTTTTTCTTGAAGAAGAAGTAGGTTCAGCCAGACTTGGGACCAGATGAAGAAGAAGCCTCTGGGAGGGACAATAGCAATGATGTTTGGGGAATAAAATCCAATACATGAAAATAACCAGATACAGGACATGAAAGGTGTGAATTTGAATCTGAGGAAAGTACATGGCAGGAGTAAAGGAGGACTAGAGTGAAAGGAAACATTAGAAAGTTTAACTGTGTTAAATGATCTAAATGCAGACTGTTAGAATTCTATCTCCCTCTGGCAACTTCCATTAAGCATGTGCTTCTTTTTGCAGCTTGCTATGTTTGACTCCTTATTGCACACACATTGATGTGATTCCACTAAAGGTATCTGTTCTCTGTACAACCAGGGATATGCAAGTAAATTGATTAGTCCTGCCACCTTATACAATCACCATCCAACTTAGTAAAGAAAAGCCTGTTTCTTGCGAGAGCCATCTGCTTCTACTGGCTGGAAGCTCCATGAAGTGGCAGAAATCCAGGGGCTTGGCCAGTTTTCCAGAAGTAAGAAGAAAGCTTGGCTTTTGTAAACATATCTGAAAGGTCATAACAGGCATCTGACAATGAACATTAAGGGCTTTCTGGGAAATATGATCATATTAGCACTGAACTATTAAATTTGCCTATTGTGATGTGGATCGTACTGCTTCGCATTTAGTATTTATTCCATGGCAATTATGGTATCAGTATTCATCCCTCATCAGTAAATGGTAACTGTCAGTACTCATGTGGTTTGGTAAAACACATGATAGACTTCTGTGACAGACAAGCATTTCCTAGCCCACTGAGAAGCAAGTTGTTAACAGAAGGGTCCATAAGATTCACTAAAGGTATTGGGAACAGAAGTCTGAACTGGAGTTGAATGCCAGTGTAAGCAGGATATTTTAGGCTGCTGGCATAATTGCACTCTTCACAGAACAATGGCTTTCATTCTGAAACCAGTTCAGAGAAATGCAGATAAACTTCCAATTTATGGAAAGACTCAGAACTAAATCCCTAAATTAATGTGAAACTATTTCTTTTATCTCTTGTCTGAGACTTGATACTTTCTTTTTTTTTTTCACTGTTTACTTAATGCTCTAAATATGTTTGTGAGCTTCCTTCTGTTTTCTTACTTGTTCATTTTGATCATATGCACAATATTATTAAAGTCTGCTCAAGATAAATATACAAAGACAGATCTAGAATTCACTCACATTTTTACTATAGAGTGTTTTTTCTATATCACAGTTTTCAGATCACTAGATGTTTTTAATCATGTTGTTCTCCAAAGTAAACCATCTACCTCATGATGTAAAGTTCTACCCCAGTCTTAGTTTTGACCTCTGAAAAGGAAAAATTATAAAAATTCCATGAAGTCCAGTGATAAGGTAGTATTTATTTATGATTAATTAGAAAAGAAGTATTCATTTCAGTGATCAGGAATAGTACAAAAACATTAAACCAAATTAGAAAAGCTGTGAGTAGAAACCAACAGCATTACGACTGGATTTAGATACTCTGTAATCATTAAACACTATGAGTAGAATTTTTTTTTTTTTTTTTAGTTTGAGAAACTGAGATAACATCTATCACTTGTCACTTCAGGAAGCATGTTTTACAAGTTTATTTACCGCATGATAATATAATATGCTAAGTTTCACAAATAAAGTAATTAACATGCTAGTTCTGTTCTGTCTGCAAAACACATGGATAAATATTAGCTACATTTTACTGAAAAATAATCAAAAGAGTACAATAGGTCTGATTAAGTCAGTCAAACACTGCCTGGAATTATTAAAGTCTTGAAACCTGAGACGACAATATTATCTGCCCACACACACAAGTAGATGTGAAACAGAGGGTAAGGAGTGTACACAGACATATAGAACTTAAGAAACGATCTTATCTATATATTTTAGACCTTTATCTTCCTCAGTGAAATTGGTCACTGCAACTGTGGCAAATGCACCCTGCAGAACTGATGATGTACAGGAAAAGTCAGGAACATGGGATGTTTCCATGCTTCCAGGATGCTCTCTGTACAGAGGTACTTAGAAGATAAGAAAGTGTTGGAGGAGATGGAACTGATCACAATTGTTTCAAAATCAGAGTCTAGTAGTTACAGATCTTCAGAAACAGCAGGTAGGTACTGTTTGTCAAGTTAACAGCAGCTTGGGTGAATTTGAACAAATTGTTTTGAAAGGAGAGAGAGCACAGACACTGAGACAGGGAGATTCCTGCTTTTAAATTTTGTGATCTAGGTATCCAGCTTTATATAAAATGTCTCTGTCACAACTCAGCAGAGTTCATGTATGTTGTCTACATATACTTCACTTTCTGTAAAACAAAAGGTGGAAAATGGGCACCTGTCTACTTACAATTGACACTTTCGTGCATGTAGTTGATCGCATTTAGTAAGTTTACTCACCTACATGTTTAGACACTCTTAAGCTGGTCTATTTTCATAGTGTTTACAGAGTTTTAGGCAATTATGCCCAGTGTGACTGGTGCTATTTGTCTTCATTATAGAAAATACCAGTCATTGAAAGCAGAGCTTCTCTGTAACCTTTAGACCAAAAGATACTGCTAGACACAAGGAAGAATCTATCACACATTGTTTCTGATCAAAGCATCCTCTTCTGTTTACAATAGGACACATAACATGAGTATGTTCCAGGAAAGAAACAAGTAGACCAAAAATGAAAAAAACAAACAAACTTGAGCATTACAGCAGGTGCCTTCTGTTCCCTGGAATTACTGGCTGTCTGTCAAAAGTTAATACACTTGCCAGGCTTATTGTGCAGTTTGGCTCAATGGATGCTAATAAAAATGTAAATCCTCCATAAAAATCTAATGTCGTGGACATATTTCAGAACTTGCCATAATCTCATGCTTCCTATTTTATACTTCCACTGCTTGACCTGTAGCCTTGTACACCCAGCCCAAGCTTTCTGAAACCTTTTGGCAATGCAACAGATGCAGAGAGAGGTACTGTTTCCTCCACAATGCATCAGGGAATGTCTAATCACGTTGCCTGAATTTGCTTGCTTCTTCTGCTGAAAATACTCGTGAAATACCTCAGTGCAAGTTGCATTTGCAGTGAAGATCATAATCACAGCTCAGTAAATCACATTGTACACTCAGTTTTTCTACCTGGTAGCATAGTACCTCTATGGCTACCACACTACCTGAAGACATGTTGTACAGAAAATTATTTATTCAATGCCTGTTGTGAGAAGAAAAAAGGAAAATATAATAGTTTACGTTGAAAATCAGGGTAGAAAAGTATTCAGTCAGATATTTTTTGCATGGGGCTGCTTGGAAGCAGATTTTTTTGTCCAAAGTTACCATTAGCAGTTCCATGATTCTTGCAGCATCCATTCCCACTGATTTTTGTGGGTCTGTTACAACAGAGAAATTGGATCTCTTCCAAATTCACCAAACTATTAGATGGTGGAGAAAAGGACAGAAGAAGGTTGATATGTGTGACATACAGCTTAGATAGGACTGAAGTGTGCCTCTAGACTCAGGAGCACAGGTCTCCCATGAAACAATTTCTGATTTCTTCCTTGCCCTTCAGGAGAGATGCATGTTTCCTTCCCTTTCCTTGGGACTGAATCAAAATATGCCATTGTCACTCCTGATGTCTGTAAATTTGCTCGCCAGAGACCACAGAGGTAAGCTGTTCTAGTAATTAATTATTCATATCATTAAAATATATTTTCAGTTGCTATCTTGAAATAGTGTATTACTCTATTTTCCCCCTACATACAAGATCAGAACCATGAACCGCCCATGGTATTGTATTTTATCCAGGTCCATTGGCATCTCTGTGTTTCATGCTATTCCTAAAGAAATGCTGTTATATCCAATGTTAAAGACTTTCTTAACTTTTTTTTTTCTTTCAAAAATAGGCATTGTTATATCAGAAATTAAGCCAAGAAATTATATAAATAATAAATCTGACCTTTTTGATATCATTCCAATAGCTACAAAGAACCAACAGAATTAAATGAAATATTATCTTAATAAAAATACCATAAAAAATAGGGTAAAAATTGTCATGCTTATATTGAAAGAAAATTATCAATAATGGAAAATCACACAGGAATTTTGATGCAATAAAATTACCTCAATGGAAGGAATTTTATGTAACCTTTCTTCGCGATTTTTAGAAAATAAGGAAATAACCAGCAGAGCTATTTATAAGGAAGATCAAACATGTCAAAGGCCAAGAAGATTTTATTTTTAGATTATATTAATATCACAAATCTTAAGAAGTCAAAAATTACAGATACAATAATACTAGTTGTTGAGAACTGAAGTACACCAAAGGTAAAATTAATACATGTTCTATAATGGAGCCTCCGTATATACATAGGACCACTTTTCAGCACATAAGGTCTCAGTATGCTCTAAGTACGTTTCTGGGTGTCTTACAGTCCCTCTATGGACGGGAGAGGGATGGGGTTGACAGCAAGTTGAATATGAGTCAGCTGTGCCCTGGCAGCCATGAGAGCCAACCGTGTCCTGGGGGCATCAGGCAAAGCATCGCCAACCACTTGAGGGAGGGGATTATCCCTCTCTGCTCTGCAGTGTTGCAGCCTCACCTTGAATATTGTATGCAGTTTTGGGCACTGCAATATAAGAAAGATATTAAACTCTTAGAGTGTCCAACAGAGGACAATGAAGATGGTGAAGGGCCTTAAGGGGAAGCCATATGCAGAGTGGCAGAGGTCTCTTGGTCTGTTCAGCCTGGAGAGGAGAAGACTGAGGGGAGACCTCACTGCAGTCTACAACTTCCTTGTGAGGGGAAGAAGAGGAGCAGACACTGATCTCTTCACTGGGGTGAGCAATGTGGGAATGGCTTGAAGCTGTGTCAGGGGAAGTTTAGATCAGATATCAGAAAAAGTTTCTTCACCCAGAGGGTGTTTGGGCACTGCAACAGGAGCCCTGTGCAAATGGTCACAGCACCAAGCCTGACAGAGTCCAAGAAGCATTTGGAAAATGCTCTCAGGCAGACAGTGTGATTCTTGGGGCTTTCCTGTGCAGGGACAGGAATTGGACTAGAAGATCCTAGTGGGACCCTTCCAACTCTATGATTCTATGATCTAATCATAGTCAGTTGTTGCCCTCTGGGTGAACATGTAGTAGTAAGTAGCATCATGAGCAGAAATGTCTTTGTCTTACAGTCAATATCTATGTTTGCGATGTGGAGATCTTGGGACAATACTTTGGTCAAGGTCTGGCAAGTCTCTGTATGTAGATTTCTGTGATAGATTTTATGTTTGCATATGACAGTTTCTTCTATTTTTTACCTATATAGTAATCATTATGACAGAAGCATAATATTTCTATAGAGTACCTAAAAATATAGAATAGCTAAAAACTAAAACTTTTCACATTGCTTATATCCTGTATGTTTCCTGGAATGTTTCTTGAACTGTAGTCTGTCAGGCTGCTGTTTCATAATACCATAGAAGATTTGATCTTTACCTAACCATTTTGAAAAGTTGCTTATTTCCTTTTTATTAAATATAGTAAAATCATTTGTAGAACTGAAAATATTAAGTCAAGTGAGTCTATATTTCCAAGTATGTACAAGAAATATTTCAAGATGTGTCAAGAAATATTTCTTTTAATAAAATCAAAGAATGTCCCAATTATCTGGTTGCTATGGAATAAACCTGTGAATTTCACTAATCTTTGACTTTCTTAGTGAATTTGAAGTTGTTTTGTTCCCATCAGTTTTGATTATATCACTTTGGACTATAGCTACTTTAGTTTTTATTTGCTCATTATTTGCCTTGCTAAATAGAGGACTAATTTTACCAAATGTATTTTAATATTTTTTAATTATTACAGAAATTGTGGTATAACTGAAAGTAGTTGAATTGTACTGGTGGAAAACAAGATTTCAAGGAAAAGATCGTTACAACTCTCAAAAAGAGAAATAATGGAGATATAGCATAGCCTTTGAAAGCAACAGTTTAAGAAGTTTTTAAAAAGTTGCTGCCTCTGTATGAAAGGAGAATTATAGAAAAAACAAAACCACAATTTCTGTGTGTATGTCTTGCAAGTAATAGTGAAGAACATGTTTTGAGTGCAGTGTGTACAAACAGAAAGGTCACCACTCTGAGCGAGAGGTCTCTCTTCTGCTTGTAATTGACAACCATGGTGGAGCAGTCTAAGACAGAACATTATTTTCAAGACTGAAAACGAAGAATTTATTTGAATATTAAAGTACTGGCATATCAAGCAGGAGAAAAGTTCAGTTCTTAATACAAGATGAATCTATAATGCAAAACCGGTTAGGAAGATCCTCTTTGAGAGCAGTAGTAAAAAGCCCCATGTGTTCTTACAATGATGAAAAAATATACTGTGAGCATCACATCTGTAAGAATAGGTTTAGTGAATATGACAGAGTGATTATTTCTACTTGTCACACCACTTATCTTGCCATCTGTGAATATAAATTATAAATAGACTGTGACACTAAGATTTTCCTTCAAAGTCTTCCTACATTCCTCACTGCAGTAGCCACCACCTCTCTCTTATCAAAACTGAACTACCTCTTATTCTTGAAAGGTTTTAAAGTGACCACTGCTAAGATAAAGTGCACCTATATGATTTTCTTTTGTGCTTTATTTCTGATTGATCATTTATCTAAACATGCATTTGGAAAACAAGTGTTTAGTAAACATACATATAAAGAAAAATATTTTCTGTGTTAGGGAAAGACCACCAAAATTGACTTTCAATCTTACATGATTATAAATTTTGTTACCTTAAGACCATGGCTGATTGTCATTTTTCAATAAAGGATAAATCTGTATTTCTGATTTCATTTGTGTTTCTGTTGCCTATTACTTTCATTTTTACCAATATTATTTTATAAGTAACAGTGGAAGTTCTGTTTTTCTTTAAGAGTACTTAAACATTTTTTGAAAAAAATACTTGTATGTTTTGAAATCAATAATTTTATATTTTTTCATTAGTTAATAACCTTCTGGAGTTGTTTCTTAAAGGTCCTAGAGAGGAATTCATATGACCTGAATTTGTCATCTCCAGTAAGGATGATGGTGTATCAACCGGTCACTCTTGGCTTCTTTTTTTAACTAATAAATAGCAATAGCATTCTTGGGGTTTATTACATCTTATCACACTGCTAAAAAGAACATAGAGGCTCAATTCAATTGTCTTGATATAGGCACCTTATGCTTTCTAATCCACATTACAGTCTCCAGAAGTCTGCCCAAGAATGACATAGAAGAATCAGAAATACACTCTCTTGAGGGGGCAGAAGAGAAACTAGAGCTAGTCAAGTATCTTAGATGGTGCTAGAAACATCGGTTTAAGCAGCAACTGGAGCTCAGGAACATAAAGTCTTATGTAAGTATCTACAAATGTTTACACTTAGTCAGAGGAGTCATATCCTTTTATAGACAAAGTTGCACTTCATAACGATGCTTCATTCTCACCATGGAATAGAGTGGGTTTGTTTTTTTTGCTCTTGGTTTATCAATTTCCTTCAGTCTGATTTCTAGTCTATAGATCCCTTAGAGTTACACCATCTGGTAATATCCTTGAAAAGGGTAAGGAGTAACTGAGTTTTAGAACTGCTTTTACAGTCAACCTATTCTTGACTAATCCTTGACAAGATGTCTGACATATTTACACCAACATATATAGCTCACTCCCTCACAAAAATGGAAAAGGGTGTCCTCGGAGGACAATCTTTAACCAGGTTTTAATAGCATTTGGTAGAGCTTTCCATCAGTCTGAGTCAGGATTAACTGTTATTCCTGTGTGAAGTGCCCATACAAGGTAAAAGATATCATATGTATCTGAGTGCATATGTGTGCTGCTGTGTGGCCTGATTAATTGAAAGACACTGTACATTTAATGAACTAGGACTGGTTTAGGATCTATTGATTCAAATTTCAGATTTTTTTGAGCTGTTACAGCATCTAACATCAGCAAATTTACCATTATCACTATTTCTCCAACATTTATTGATCTGTGCTTGTCATGGTAATTCTTTTATATTAAAAAAATGTGCAGTAGTCATTATTTCATAATGTTGATTTATTAGTTAGGTGCTTTATTACTTCTTGAAAATTTCTCTTCAAATATAGAAAAAAAATCTTGCACTTTTGTGTTTTTTCCTGCTCCTATATACTTTGCTTAGCTGAGAAATAATGTGAATGCTATGTATGTTATTGCAGATTGCCAAAGAGAATATGATGAGTAGAAGGAAGAATAAGACTTATTTTTGGTAGTCATTACTTAGATGTTTTTATTAAAGATAGGTGTGAATACAGAAGACATCAAAGGCTGTCATAGAAAGTGCAGTTATTGTCAAGTCTGAAAGTTTGCTTATTCTTCCTGATACTCCAAATGTGCTGCTTGCAATTTGTTTCAAAGGGTGAATGCTTCACAACAATAACATGACAGAAGAAGATTAGAAATGGAAAGTGTTAAGAGCTAGCATACCTACTTGGTAAAAGCAGAATAAGAAATCTATTTGGGAATCTGCACATTTGGAGTGCTAAGGCTACAGAAATGTACCCTTACAGATCTTCCACTCACATCTTCTGATGGTGACTAACCACTGCAGAGGTGGCTGTATAATAGCAGAAGGAGTGGAAGGATTTTGAATGCTAAAGCAAATATAATTTGAAATGTCAGATAGGAAACTCAAAGATGTCTTTTTCTTTTACCTAGAGGTAGGTATTCATATGGAAAAGTTTTGCACGTATTGTTAATGAAGCTATTGTTGAGTGTGCTGGTTTTGATGTAAATCCAAAACATAGCCCTGTGCCAGCTACTATGAAGAAAATTAACTCTATCCCAGCTAAAAATAGCACACTGACTTACAAACCTACAGCTTTGTAAGGAACATTGTGGAGGCCCTTACAACTGCAGGAGTATAGTGGGTGCAAGTTTCCCATGACTTAGTTTCTTGCTAATGGTAGCAAAGAATAGATAATTGCCTTAGAGTTGTATTCTTGTTGAGGGATAAGTGAGCAACAGCTATGCAACCTCATGTTCCCACCTCATCATCGGATAAAGGAGCAATAAGAGGTTCATATTACTTTTTATTATTATGAACCTTAACACATTGAAGCTAAAAAGGAAGTTCCATGGCGACCTTTTTTTCCATTAGATAGCATAAGAAATAATTAAATCTTGTCTCTTGGATTAGAAATTTGGCGTTATGAAGTACAAGGAAACCAAATACCCCTTCTGCTCCCTCCTGTTTCAAAATTCTTTGCTTTCAGCTAATGCCTACTAATGCTCGTTTTTTGCTGTTAGGCTGAACATGCCATTTTGTTTGATGCCACAGATACTAATGACCAAAACCTTTCAGTAAGAGAAATTTAGAGTGGACCTTCTATTACCAAGTGCCAGCACAAGAATAGCATAGCTCTTATTTTCTACAGTGTTTTTTAAGGATGTATTAACAGGAAATATGATTTATTATCATTAAAAGAAAAGGAAGAATGAGGAAGTTCATTTAGATAAGAATTGACCACCTCCTAGTCCTTTGTGTCTTTTAAATATTGCTGGCTTGTATGCCAGATTGCAGGAAGCTTTAAAAATAAATCTTAGAAGGTGTATTCAGGAAAAAACTGTTGTGCCATAATTTATCAGAACAGATTTTTCAGCTCAGTCAATGAATCTTGCTGATACAAATCTTTAGAGAATCAGACTCAGTTAATAAATTCTTCAGTATATTCAACCACCTTTTATTTTTACCTGGAGTATTAAAAACTTCTCCTGAATTGCTGCTATATAAACCTTCTTTTTATAAATCTAAAGAAAGAGGTATATAGACACACAGTGTCATGTAAAGTACTAAATCTTTGTATATTCCAACTATTATAAAAGTCACATTAATTGGTTAAGGCTCAAGTTCGTCAGCAAGTCTTGGATCAATTCTTAAATGCCCATAAGACTGTATTTTAAATATATGTATTATCAGACTACATGATTTGTGGCCTTCCAGTATTTTCTTCATAGAATCACAGAATCAAAAAAACATGCCAATTTGGAAGGGACCCACAAGGATCATCAAGTCCAAGTCTTTGCCCTGAACAGGATCATCCCCAGGAGTCACGCCATGTGCCCAAGAATATTGTCCAAATGCTTCGTGAACTCTATCAGGCTTGGTACTGTGACCATTTGCATGGGGAGCCTGTTCCAGTATCTTTTTCTAATATCCAACATAAACCTCCCCTGACACAGCTTCAGGCCATTCCTACATTGCTCACCACAGTGAAGAGATCAGTGTCTGCTCCTCTTCCTCCTCTCACAAGGAAGTTGTAGACTGCAATGAGGTCTCCCTTCAGACTCCTCCAGGCTGAACAGACAAAGTGATCTCAACCACTCTGCATATGGCTTCCCCTTAAGGCCCTACACCATCTTCATTGTCCTCTGTTGGACACTCTCTAAGAGTTTAATATCTTTCTTATATTGCAGACAATACTGCACTCAATATTCAAGGTGAGGTTGCAGCACTGCAGAGCAGAGAGGGATAATCTCCTCCCTCAACTGGCTGGTGATGCTTTGCCTGATGCCCCCCCGGGACACGGTTGGCTCTCTTGGCTGCCAGGGCATTGCTGACTCATATTCAACTTGCCATTGACCAAGACCCCCAGGTCTCTTTCCATGGCACTGCTTTCCATTCCCCAGTCTGTATGAGCACCCAGGGTTGCCCAACCCAGGTGCAGAATCCAACACTTCCCCTTGTTGAACTTCATTTGGTTGGTGATTGCCCAGTCCTCAGATTTGTTGAGGTCTCTCTGCAGGGCCTCCCTTCCTTCAAGGGAGTCAACAGCTCCTCTAGTTTTGTATCATCTGCAAACTTGCTAGTGTCCCTTGCAGCCCTGTCCAAGTAATTTATGAAGATGTTGAATGGCACAGGGCCTAAAATGGAGCCCTGTGCAACCCCATGAGTGACAGGTCACCAGTCTGATGTTACCCCATTATTACCCTCCATGTTCAACCCATAAGCCAACTGCTCACCCATTTCATGATGTGTTTATCCAGCTGCTTGATGAACATTTTGTCCAGAAGGATCCTGTGAGAGACAGTATCGAAAGCTTTACTGAAATCCAAAATGATTATATCAACTGCCTTCCCTTGATCAACTAGGTGGGCTACCTTGTCATAGAAGGAAATCAGATTTGATAAGCAGGACCTTCCTCTCATGAAGCTGTACTTCTTTAAAAAAAACCCAATATTTTGAATTTAAATACATACAAGCTCACTTGGGAAAAAAAAAAAAAA
>VXAY01005166.1:160267-183278 GCA_013399855.1 Oxyruncus cristatus
TTGGGAAAAAAAAAAAAAAAAAAGAAGAAGAAATTATAACCACTGATAGCTTCCATATATGTTTTCAGTCATCTGCCACTATCCCTGTCCCTTCCCCTCTTTGTCACACATGAAAAAGAGCTTCTCACCAAGATAACAACAAAGTAGTTAAACCTAAAGACATTTCTGATCAGCCTTTCTTATGGGATGTGTATGAGATCTTCTGCATCTGTTTGTGACTGAATCACCAACAGAAGCATCATCTTTCCCAAACAGTCCCATCCAACAAAATGAGGATGTAGGCTGGGAGGATGAGATACTTTTTTTCCCAGTTTATTGAAGACTGTGTATGAGATAACGCACACAAGGCAAGCAAAATGTATTCAGTGGGAAGGTGCATAGGTGGGAAACCAAGACTCTGTACTGGGCTATACAGGGAGAACCATGGTTTGGGAGGAGCATGCCAGGCTGTAGCTACTAGGGACTTCCCTGGCGAATGGTTTGTAGTTCACTGGTCCCTTGTCTCTTCTCCCACAGCATCTTCTCCTCAGTGTCACTCCATGCTTCTTTATTCCTCTTCCTGTTTCCTCCTATTACACTTGTGTTTTCAATGTCATAGCTCCTTTCACTTTTCTTACCATGGAGCCTATGACTTCCATAGTATTTCCCCATTTACCACTAATCTCTATAACTGACATGTTTGTGTTTTAAGTTCTGCCCCATACCACTGTCTGACCCCTCCATTTGGATCATCAACTCTATCCAATGAATGTGCTTAATCCATTGAAATGGTTGATTTAGATTAAACATATTTAGTTTGGATTCAGGTTAGAAGGAGCTGCTTACCTGCTTTCTCTGCCTCTCGGAAAAGTAATTAGTAATGTGCACAGTTTTGGATCAACATTTCTTTCTTTTATTTCCTGCCTGCTTAATTAATTCACCATAGGGAGAGAAATTTGTACTGTCTGTTAACATTGTACCACAGAGATAATATAGACAAAAGAACAATCATGAGAACAATGTAACTGATAATGTAGTCTCGTATTCATTTTCTCCTCTGAAAATGAAAATATGTTTTCTTTTTTATTTTATAATGTAGACCCTCTCACCGAGCTGGTTTACAATATGACTCCAGCAGTTACACCATCAGCAAATGTCACTGCATTTGTAAAAACAGAGAGCTGAGAAAGAAAGCAGAGTAAAAGGTGACAAAAATTTATTTAACAGATTTTGAAGTGCAGAAAACATTTCATTAGATTAAATGTCAAGGAACTTCTTAAGAACTATTCTGAAATGTATGGCTAAAAATCACAGCTTCAGGTTATACAGAAAAAGTAAAAATCAGTAAGACTATAGTAGGCATTTAGAAAAAAAGGTTTAGTTCTCCCCTTATCAAATTCAGGGGTTAGATACACAAGATTTCTTTACATCAGCTCATTCCATAGCACCCCATCTTAATCTGCTCTCTCTCAGGATGTTTTCCTCCTCCTCTTTTCTTTCAATATTAGAACAAAAGTGATAATCATTCTAAACTGAGATATTTTAGTCTAAGTGTCTGACCATGGTTGCTTACACAAAAGTCTAAGTACTCCCAAAGTCAACAAGATCCACTCAGCGCATTCATATTAGTCAGGAGAACTTCAGGTCACCCTCAATTAGTTAACTCTATTGCGTGGATGACAATCCCTCTAAACATTGTTTGTTGCATTGACTAGAAACTTGATTCAATTGTGAGAACACAGATTTTTAGTTAAACTGGAGATGCAGTAGGATGACTGACCTAACCTCTAGTGAGTCTAGTAACTTAGGGCAAAGCAACAAGGGGTTCCATTTGACGTTTTCAAGCTCTGTGTGGATGCTTTACATGGCACAGGGTGTTTCAAATGTCTCTACACATTTAAGTTTTGCCAATTGAATTAAGATCCCAGTTTGCGTATTAAAAAATACAATGCAGACAGATACATTTAGATACGTCACTGAAGATGTTGAAAGGGCTGTCATACTGTAAAACTCTGTCCTTACTGTATCTGCAGATCCAAGCTCTGAATTTCATTTATTTATTTATCTTTGTAATATACTTAGCAAAACAGGAGTGACTTATTCAGAAAATTGGCAGACCATGTAACCTTGTAATTGTGCAGATTTTTTTTTCAGAAACATGGTTGATAACCAACTATCTATTACTTCAAAATCTGTTACATAAAACTGGAAGACCACAGTCATGCTTTTTAGTATTGGTTAAGCAAATTTTCACATTAGATAAGAATAGTAGAAGGAACAGTCAAACCCCATTCAAAATGTTCAGAGAAGTAAACCTACAAGTATTTTGAGATGCAAACAAATTCAAATCGAACTGAGTAGTAGCCATTTGCATATTTCTGTGTTTCTAAGATCACAAATTTGTTTAATTTCTTTTTTTATTATTTTTCTCTGAATCCCACACAATATTATATTTTGTTATGTATTTTCTTGGTTGTTTTTTTGTTTTGTTACTTTGTTTGTTTTAACTTTGGTGACTCATATAAAGTAGTAAGAGCCGTGGTAACAAAAATAAGCCAACAAAAGATTCCTAATAGACACCACAGGATGTACTAACAGAGCGACACAGAAAAAAAATATTTTTATTTTTAGACCTACTCCCTTAATGCTTTAGTTGAAGTGTTTGACCTGTGTTAAAGCAGTTTATACTCTATGCAGTGTGTCATTGAGCAAAGAATGATACATTTAGGATACGATGTCTCCTAAAAACTATCAGAGTTATTCTCAGAAATATCAGACATCTATAAAAAAGCTTGGGTTCATAAGCTCATTATTATTAGAGAAAGTTCTGAACCTAAGCCAAAATATTTATTTATTTTCTTGCAAGTGACATTACCATCAGTGTCATGAAAAAAATTCCGACAGGTATTGCTACCCTTCAGTTGCTGTCCTGAAACAGCCATACACAGAACAGAAAAGGGTTTTTTATTAATGTTGACAATTCAGACAGGTTCTTTATGCTGTTTTTTTTTTTTCATTCTTTTAAGGAATTTGAAAGTAAAATTGTTATTTTTCTTTTCCCCCAGCAAGATTTTGCTTTTTCCTAGTCCTATTGTAATCAGGGTGCTTCTCACAGTGATGAAAGTTATCATGATTGCAAATGAGCTATATGCTTCAAACATTATCGAGATTGCTCAGTTAGACTGCTTTTTTGAAGTGAAAGAAAGTGAAGTTTCTAGAGCAGTTAACTGTCTTGGTCACAGACTCTCCAGCACAATAGACATAGAACCACAGAATATTAAGGGATTGAAATGGACCTTAAATTTCATCTAGTCCCAAATCCCCCTGCTAAGGGCAGGGACACGTCCCGTTAGACTGGGTTGCTCAAGGCACCATCCAGCCTGGCCCTGAACACTGCCAGGGCTGGGGCATCCACAACCTCCCTTGGTAACTTTTTCTAGTGTCTCACCACCCTCACAATAAAGATTTTATCCCTAATATGTAGCCCAAATTTCCCCTCTTTCAATTTGTACCCATTACTCCTTGTCCTATCACTAAAGTTCCTGATGAAGAGTCCTTCTCCAGCTTCTCTGGAAGCCGGCTTCAGATATTGGAGGGTTGCTATGAGAGCTCTACTCAGACTTCTTTTCTCCAGGCTGAATCTCAACTTCCTCAGCCTGTCTCAGCCCTCTTATCAGCTTCATGGCCCTCCTCCAGACTTGCTCCAATGGTTCCATGTCCTTCTTGTCTTGGGGGCACCAGAACTGTACACAGTACTCCAGTTGGGGTCTCACAAGAGCAGAGTAGAGTGGGAGGATCTTACGCCACGGGTAAGAGCACAAAACACAAATATGACCACATTTCTCTGACTTGGTCATTTGGTCCAAAAACGTATTGGATTTATAGCAAAACGCAAGGACTATTGCCAGCACTAGATACTTGTTACACACACTATGCTCCCAGAAAATTGCTTTCAGGCTCAAAAGCTTATGACCAAAAGAGCAGTGTAATCTAATGCTAGGAAAAAGGGATTATCGCTCTCACCGGGACTCTCACCATTTACAGGTAGTAAGATATAGTCAATGAATAAACTTTTCAATGGAATGCATGTTTGTTCATTTACACATTTGTATAAATTACCTGACTCAATGAAAGACTATCCCCAAATTACTTTTAAGTTTACTGAGTGTAAAATTGTCCTTTAGATAATGTGCTTGCTTCAGACACACTTGCATCATGTGCTTCATGGCACTGAGGTCTCTTATTAAAGTATTGAGTTTTCTCCATACAATTCAAAGCATTATTTGACATGGAAAAAATATTTTCTGAAAATAATGATTTTATGGTTAGTCTGAAAATACATACAACATATCCACTTCTCATAGATATTGCTGAAGTACATTTTACTCATATTTTATCTCTAAACTTTTGATGAAATGAATAAATACTTTCTTCAGGGTGAAAGGTTCTTGGTTTAAAATTCCTTTATAAAACTCAGTGAAAAAGTAACCTTTTTACTAGTCATTTCATGTCATGATGTTGTGATTTAGGAACATTTTTTTTCGTCACTACCAATCCACAATACTGTATGTGGTGGAATCTACCAAGCAAACAATAATAACTTTGTTATGAATGTAGACATAACACTATCAAAGAGAAATATTTTCTCAGAGATTTAAAGCCGTATAGTTTGACTTTGGCTACTTCCTCATTTTCTTGATTATTTTCTTTTAACAATTTGTCTATTGCACATGTGTTTAATTTCTCTTCCCAGGTTCTTGATTTGTTTGGGGGTTTGTTTGTTTGTTTATTTGTTTGTTTTTAACAATTAAATCTCCCTAAGTTATTCCTGATGTTTTGGTAATGTTAAAGAAGCTCTTTAGTACATGTAATCACTCAGGGCCTTTTGGTTTTGTTTTTTTTTGTCCCCCACTGTTAACAGTGAAAAACTGCTATCATTTTGGTATTGATAGCAGCAATATGTCAGAGGTTTCCTTGGCTACCTTCAGACACCGAACTCTCTTAATGAAACATTTCACAGGAAACGGAATGCAGAGCTCTGACTAGTCATGACTATGCTTCTTTCTACTCCAAGTTCCATTGGTATGGCACAAATAGACTGGGTTGGTGCAGTAAATAAAATAAATACAGTCTTCCTGCAAGCCAGTTATTTTCAGGATTGTTTATAGATCTACATGTTTTCTCAAGCAGGGATGAGCCAGTCGGTCCTCTTAACTAATGCATAAGCATGCTTTACATAAAATTTTGAATTGCTTAGAAATTATCAATGTTAATGTCATATGACATGAGAACTATTCATGGAAAGGTACCAGTTTTGAAGGAACTCTGGTACATATGATATTTTTTCTAACTGCAGAAAATGCAAGTACAAGTCTTTGCCCATTTAATGTTTTGTTACTTATACAAAGTGGAAAATTCCCAGCAAAAATCATTAGGCAAAGTGCATGTAGTCAGGGTAGCACCTCAGCAATTAAGATAGTATAATCTGGTACTCTAACCTACAAGCTATTTGGTCTCCTATGCTCTTACTTTTTTTTTTTTTTCCTGTGGAAACTAATATAGCTTATAGAACAACCTCCCTGAAAATAGTAGAGACATCTCATTGGAAGGAAAACTGTTTCCTGTGCAATTCTGAGAGCTGATTTTCCACTAGTATTATCCATGGGTAGATAGAGAGGGATTTTTCTATGTCACACTCAGACACCAAAATTGTGCCTACTTGTACCTTGGGGAAAAAGGAAGGTATGAAGTGTCTAGTTATGGGAAATGAAGAAAGGATGTACCTTTGAAAGCTACTAGAGGGAAATCCTTCCAACTTCAGGGCACTTATGCCTAAAATAGCTATTAATGGACTTTGTTTCTGATGGGTAAGGAGAAAACATGACTTGGAAGTAATTAATAATTTTTTTTTTTTTCAGTGGAACAAACTGTATCTCAGTTAAGTTTCTGCCTTATATAAAGGGAAGACTAGAAGAAAGTAAGACGATGTAGGAAATGGAGAGGACAAAAGTTCTAATCTGCTCAAATATCTCCTCAACTGGTCAGGAAAATAAGAAAGAAGATGTAATATTTGAGAAAAGCAGAATACCACAGGGACAAATAAAGGCAGAGTCAAGAGGAACAGAAATGAAATCTTGATCCATTGAAAGCAATTAAATCTATGGTAATTTAACAAAGTTGAGGAGGCAGTGAGAGCTTTGGGAGGATCTGATGATCTTTAGTGTGTTGAAAAAGGAAACAACGTACAAAAGAGGTATAGTGGAAACACCCCTGAAGCTAAAAGATTGGTTTATGAAGCAAAAGGATTTACTGTTGGGTTACTGGTGGTGTTATGAGGATGATGCCATGTGCACTAGCCCTTCCTCTTCTGCACTGTGGCTTCAGGAGTCTCCCTCATTGGAGGTATTCAAGAACCATCTGGACAAAACCCTGTGCTCTAGGACGACACTGTCTGAGCAGGGAGGCTGGACCAGATGACCCACCGTGGTCCCTTCCAAGCCGACCCATTCTGTGATTCAGTTGGATTTTCCTCTGCGTGGTTATACAGCTAAGAGAGAAAGGGGTCATAACTGTAGGTAGCAACATGTGGTCATGGAACAGAAAATAACAATGTACTACAGTTCATCAGGACAACCTCTTTTTGATAAGAGAGATAATTTATGTCCTGACGAGATTTTCCTTTTTCTCACCACTTTTCGCTATAAATCATTCATAAAACCTTCTCTTTACTGGTTGTATACAGATTCCAAATACGATTTAAGACAGAGAATTATGTATACAAAATTCAATCATGTATATGAACCATAAGGGAAAAAGAAACATATTCATCTACTTTTTTGCCTTATCATATGAACAGTCTCACAAACTTCAGGAACTAGTAAAAATTTGGGTATGATTAGGAACATAGCTTCTTCAGTGATTATAGCCACTAATATTGAATATATTGAGTAATCACTGTCATTTTTGGAAGTGTTGCAATTTATATAAATTATGATGTAGTACATATTTTATTTAACACTGAATTCCTGTTTTATTTCAGCTCCTTATTGCATATTTTGAAATAGAATTGCTCTGAATCTTTTAAATAGCTAAAACAATTAACTTTAATTAAACTTCTTAAAATTTTTAACTTTTAGCTGCAACGTACATTTAAAAAAATCATCCAAGTTACGTGTTAGTAAAGCAGGAATTTGCAGTGGATCATTTCTGGAAATTCTGATTTTTAATGTTGATAACTATCAGCTTTAAGCATCTTCTCTTATTATTTTCAAAATCAGATATCTACTTCATGTTTATTGTCTTATGTTGTAATACTAAAACGTTTAGTAAGGGAGGACACCAGATCTCCATGATCTAACTGCTACAGCCAATTTTACAATGCTTCACCCTCAGTTAATTCAGTAAACCCATATGTGTAACGTGTTTCAAATCATAACCCATATTAAAGGAAGACAAAAGCAATGTTTGACATAAAGGGAATTAAAATTTAGGGGGCAGCAATGTGAAAATGTACTGAATAGACTAGAATTACATTGAAAATCATGTAAATCCTGTAGCAGTCAGGAATGGAGCATGTCATGTAGACAGGATTCCAATTTATCATTGCAGTAATTACAATTTTAATGATCTCATAAAACTATAACAAACAGATACAAGTAATCCAGCCCTATAAAACAAAGATCTATTGTTCCCCCTCTCACAGAGTCTTTCAGGCCTTTGATACAAGCCTGGGTAATTTAGACATTCACAAGGATTTTTACCCTTCTCCTCCTTCCTCCCTGAAACATAATAAAAGCCTCATAATCCTACCCTAATTTGGTTAATTCAAAGTCGAGATGTCAGATAGAGAAATCCTTCAGAAGAGTTTTATAGAGTGACTCCTTAAGGCTCCACAGACAGCCTGTATGGTGGTCTATGAATAAGGGAATTAATTTCAAAGAGCCTTGTGATTAGGATCAGTGTATGGTTAGGTTGATTAGAGCTAGCACTTGATAACCTGTAGTGAACAGCAGGACTGAGCTAGAATACAGTCTAAAATATTACTGTTAAAAGTCCTAGACAAGGGGGAAAAGGAAGACGTTTAGAGGATTTGTAGGACAAAATGGAAAATATGGATAACTGTCCATGTAGACAGCTACAGAATTACTTTGGAGACCAAAGGAGAGAGCATTGTACTACCTAGACCTGAGAAGATAGTCCAATACGAAAAAGAAAATAGATGCAACTAGTGAAAGTATGGAATCAGAAGTGTTACATCTTGGACATGATATGTGTGCTAAAGATCTGAAAATATGAAACACTCAACATGACTCTGAATGCTGCATCAGATGACCCCTAACTCTATAGGTTTTGCTAGAAATATTTTTTTAGGAAGTTTTGCAATCTCTTTATAACTGAAAAAGTGCAAGTACTATTGAATTTGATCATCATTAAACCAAACCCGAACATTTCTTTACTCCTGGTTTCATCAGAAGTGTAAATACTCTCTATTATCTCCATTGGAACAAGAATTAGACTCCCAAAAAGCAAGGCATTGTATTTTTTTTCATGCCTCTCTGCCTCTCATGCTATTTACCATGTTTACCATTCCAAGTGTTTTATTCTCAAGGGGAAAACCTAAAAAAAACAATGACATTGCAGCAGTGGCTTGGGATGGTGACTGAGATGTAAAGGTTTTTTTACAGATTAATATTGTGCTTATATTATATTTTTATATTCTGCCTCTAGCTAGGTCAGGCTCAAGAAATATTGAGTTAGGCAGACGTGGAGGAAATGAAGGAACAAAAAATAGCCTTTTGTTTTGCAGATCTATCTTTTGGTTTGCAAACCCTAACCCTATCTATCTATCTATCTATCTATCTATCTATCTATCTATCTGTCATCTCAATCAAAGCTATCCTGCCCTTAAAACATCTGGAGAGAAAATACTGGGTTTTCTCTGGATGGATAATTCTGGTAATTTACAAGTAACAATAAAAGTGATAAGAGAAGCTGTGCATTTGCACTAATGTCAAATAAAAAATGTAACTGAGCACTATCAGGAGAGCACTATGCACTTGACCGCCTTGAACAGCTACTATTAAACAGCTTGAAGACATTTCTCATTGTTTCCTCTTAAATACTGCATCCAAACATAAGAAGCACTATATATCTTCTCTGAAGAATCTTTTATGAAATAAATATCATCTAGATGTAAACAAAGGAACCATGAATAATAAAATCTTCAATTTTCCAAGATTTAGGATGCACATCTTTTCAGATGACACATGGTCAAATATTTTGGACATATGCAAAAATAGAGGGGCAAAAAATAAGCAAGTAACCTGCTACTATTTTTCTGCCTACTTTCATACCACACTTAAATATCTCTCAAAAAAGAATATTCATTTTCTCATGACTACCAAGGATGTGGAGGTTTTACAAATGTTCAAGGATTTCTCTTGATAATCATATTATTGACTGGTTATTTTAAAACAAACAAACAAACAAAACTTGCTGCACGTATAGAAAATCTTGAAAATGTGATTAAACTATGTTTTCATCAAACTGTGTCAGAAATACTAAAAAAGTTTGTTCCCAGTTTATTAAGTTCTCTTCCTTTGTCAGAAAACAACATAACAGAGCCAGAAAACAAATAAATTCAGAAATATGGTCCACAGACAATCCAGTAATATAGTCAGCTACTTAGGTCCAACTAAAGGTACCCTCAATCTCTTACAGCAGTCCTACTTGAAAACATGTGGTATTTTACATCTCTATCAAGGACAGAGGGACTGCTTTTAATATCATTATTTACTATTGGATAGAAACAGCTGTATATCTGAAGACTCAGAAGTAAACTTATCCTTAGTGTTTGTCCCTACCTTGTCTAGCAAACTTTGAAATTTACATCTCTATTTCTACATCTTATTTGGGCATAGGAGCTGTTACATGGCATATTTCTGATAGTTAGATCCTGACTACAAACAAGGGACATTTCAAGTGATGTTATCTCCATTGGGAAAATATAGATAGGGATCATCCAAATTGTTAAAGCATAAGTTAGAAAAAAGGAACTTTTATTGCATCATGTGTTGTACAAAAGGAAACAGTATGGAATGTCACCTTCTAACATATAAAGTCTAAATATACAGGGAACATAGTTTGAGATGCATTTAAATATGTTCCCTTTTGTCTGGTTTTCTGTTTCTTTATGTCTCTGTGTATGTGTACTCATATACACATATTAATAGATATATGATTAAAAAAGGAAAAAATAGAAAAGTATATATTTACCTCTCTAGCTAACGACTTCTTCTCTGAGAAAGGGTTATATAAACAATTTGTGATACTGACCAAAATTAATATATTGCCTCTCTCCCTCACTTATTTCTTTTAAAAAGCTATTATTAATAATAATTATTATTTTTATTATTATCTTTCCATTTTCCTTTCTTTTTCCCATCCATAGAGCTGTAGCTTGGGGAAAAATAATGGAAAAGAATAAAGTAAAGTGGGTAAACGATCTCTTCAGTCTTTTTAAGTTGTAATTTAGTAAGAGAGATAATTTCTCTGTGTGTGTTACTGTTCCAAATCTTGGATTTTTTTCAAAGCTAATATTTTGGTGGTGTTGCCAGGAAGAAAAAAAAAAAAAATTGCAAGCACAAGCTGCTGTTATGAAAACATTGCTCTTGTAATTCCAGGCTTGTGTTTAGTGTCCCCATGAGTGCCATTCTTCCAGCGCCATTGGCTTCTCTTCTGTTCTTGCAATTTCTGTTGATTGNTATGTCTCTGTGTATGTGTACTCATATACACATATTAATAGATATATGATTAAAAAAGGAAAAAATAGAAAAGTATATATTTACCTCTCTAGCTAACGACTTCTTCTCTGAGAAAGGGTTATATAAACAATTTGTGATACTGACCAAAATTAATATATTGCCTCTCTCCCTCACTTATTTCTTTTAAAAAGCTATTATTAATAATAATTATTATTTTTATTATTATCTTTCCATTTTCCTTTCTTTTTCCCATCCATAGAGCTGTAGCTTGGGGAAAAATAATGGAAAAGAATAAAGTAAAGTGGGTAAACGATCTCTTCAGTCTTTTTAAGTTGTAATTTAGTAAGAGAGATAATTTCTCTGTGTGTGTTACTGTTCCAAATCTTGGATTTTTTTCAAAGCTAATATTTTGGTGGTGTTGCCAGGAAGAAAAAAAAAAAAAATTGCAAGCACAAGCTGCTGTTATGAAAACATTGCTCTTGTAATTCCAGGCTTGTGTTTAGTGTCCCCATGAGTGCCATTCTTCCAGCGCCATTGGCTTCTCTTCTGTTCTTGCAATTTCTGTTGATTGTTGTGCATGGCCTCTTCCATCTGCTGGCAGTAGGTCAAGGAAATAAGCAACACTGTTAAATACATTTCCTTACATAAATACCACTAAACTTTGAGTTAGAAACAAACACACACAAAAATAATTAATGTAAGAGTAAACTTACTGATATTACTGTAGCAGTACTCATCATATATACTTGTATACTATATGAGGAAAATTCTTGGGAATATAAAATTATTTGGATAATTTGGATTATATGATACTGTTACATGTAATTTTCTTAACAATTTTTTAAGAAACAAATAACTTTGCATGCAAGTTAAAGAGTAAATTATACAAACTTAAACCAAGGCTGGGGAGGGAAGAAGAGAAGGAAAAATCCTAATCTGGTTCATACTGTTAGTCAAGATTTATTGGTTAACCCACAGTCAGTGAGTTCCAATGTGCTTTTTACACATACACATGTGCACACATGCACACAGACACAGCTATGCACATTGAGACAGATGTACATTAAGTATTCATAGTTACTGCAATTACCTTATTCCCTATATAAGAATAAATTGAGACCAAACATTAATGTTCAGAGCAATACCTATATCCTTTCCTGATATCTGTGACAGATTCCCCACAGCAACAGTATTAAAACAGCAATATTATGCAGCAGTAGTAGGAATTGTGCCTTAAGATCTTTGTTCGTCCCCACCTTGTTCATCTTTTTATCACCAAAAGTGGTTCTAGCCTTCAAATTTCAGTGCAATGCAAACTAGTACTAAAGTTTGCATCTGTTTGATAACTATAACTGACAGCTATAGCCCTGAGGCCTCTGATATCATGTGCCTAGACTTTTAAGGCCCCTGATATCATCCTAAACTTGTACACCTCTATGCTTTATTTTTTACCTTAGGGTCATAGAATATTCATTCTAGTTGTTATCTCTGTCTGTATATTTATATTCCAAAATTACTGTAACCATAGGCATTACATTACATAGTTTGCATTGCACTGAAATTTGAAGGAATTTATCCTACTACAGTTTGAAAAAATATTTACTCCTAAAATACTAATAACATTTCTTCCTGTTCCCCTATCTTAATTGTTTTTTTTTCTTTGGATTTCTTTCAATCTAAATTAACTGTTTACCATAATCTTCTTCCCGGTTTTTTTTTGGGTTTTTTTGGGAATACAGGTCTGTGGAAAATAAAGGAATCAAATCTCATTACTTTATTGAAATAGTACTAAATTATCTTTATAGATAAGCTTATATAGAATCGTTAAGAACTTATACCTCTCCTTTGTGTTCAAGACCTGAAAGATGAGAAAGTTATCAAATGTTTGAAAAAAACTGACATGTAGGAAGAAAACAAATTGTCTTAAGATCATCTGAAGTCCTGTTGAAGTGACTTAATTTTCAAGAGCTTTTTTTATTAATATGTATTTAATACAATAATAATTTGGTTCCATTTCACCAAACTATTTGCTGTGTAGATAGGATTCCATGCAGCAGCAATTTCACACTGATCACAGGAGCAATTTTGGGTTGAGGAAACAGGAGGAGCTGATAGTTGGTCGATAGAAGCCTTACAAGGTCCACAATAAACCTTATTTTCTAAATCCTATTGAAAATAATATCCAACAAATTAGTCCAACATAAGATTTCAGTTTGCAATTGTTGATCAGATCACTGCATAGAGTACTGAAATTCAATGCCAAATTAGTTCTTACTAATACGTTCATATTACAGTATTCATAAGACTACCCTGAGAATTACTGTTGGTTTTAAATAGGATGGATTACATGGCTCTATTCTTAAACTATTTGCAAACAATGACAACAATGCTATATTTCTCAGTTGCAAAGAATTTAGGTGGTGCAAAGATAATCATGTTGAAGTTATGTTCGTAATACATCTCAACTTTGTTATTCCAGGAATTATTTCAATGAAAAGTGAAATTGCATCTACTTTGTTAACCTGTGATAAATCCAAGACGTGGTAAATCTGCTATTGTTGTCATTACAAACCCTAGAAAAATTAAAACTGTTCCTATTGTGCATACACTAATGATTGCCATAGGGCCAGTCTTAAAATGTTCAGAGTGAAAATGAAGATGATGTGAGTTTTCAGATGGTGAGAAAAATAAGCCTGCAATTTCTAAAGGAAACTCTGGATGTAACTGCTGAACCAGGAAAGATGTTACCATGTGACCATGAGAACAAAGCAGATGAAGAGACAGACTTGTGAGGACATAGCAAGAATGGTATACTGTCCCATAAGGGAACATGAGCCAGCAGCTACGGCTGACCACAGCAATAGGAAAGGGTCAGTGACTGCAGTAGCAGCCACAGGTTATTAAAGAAAGCTGATTCCCACTGATAGTCTAGTGATCCTCAGACAGGGTACGGAAGCCCAGCAGGTCCAGGGTTCATCCAGAAAAGCCGGGCGACAAATCAGGACACCAAGAGACAGGAACAGAAACAGAACTGGCAGCTGGACTATTTATCAGCCGTGGTAACCTGAGCCCCCGACTATCACAACTGTGGGAAAAGCTCCCAGATAATACTGGTGAGGTAGGTAAGACCTATTGGTGCACACTGGACTCTGACATACCTAATGGAAATATTTTAAATCTGGGTATTAGGTTTTCAGGCAAAGAATTTTTTCTGTTATGAATATATTTTGTGATGATGTCCAGTTTGGTAGAATAAATAACAGATTTCCATAAAAGTGTTTATTTTTTTGCTTCCAATCACATTATGATAGTCTCTAACTACACAATCTACAGAAATACATTCACAGAAATAATATATAAAGAAGCATATGACAGCAAATACAAGAGGAGTTTTTATTTTATTAGTAGTTTCAACTTTTGCCCACATATCATGAAATAATACAACTCTTTGTGTAGGAAACTAATAGACATTGTGCAGCATCTCTGTAACTAGCTGTATCATATTTTGTACACACACAGTGATATATAATGTATTCACTTAATAGAAATTCTGGAGTAACACTGTATTTTATTTTCCAAGAAATAATTTTCAAATCTTTTGAAATTATTTTGGTTTTCTTTTTCAGCTTTTTAAATTATTTTATCTTTTTTTTTTTAAGATGACCATAGAGGAAAATTAGTTTATCAAAATCTTAATTATCTGAGAATGCTATCAAAGTATAGCACTTTTGTATGTCCTTAGGTATTTGGAGACCATATTATAAACCAAGAAATGTTATATTCTCTAAGTTGCTGTAGACCACAATATGGAAAGATGATACACCTGATGGTTTTATTCTAAATACAATTCTGTATTTGTTAAAAATAATTTTGAAGTTAGAAAAACAAAACAAAATAAACCAAAACCAATTATACGACCAAAGTCTTCCTATTTCACAATTCCTGACCAAAAAGATGCATATTTTGGTACCCTAACAGCAAGACCTATTTCACATGCAAGTAAGATAATGATACAGCAGCTACCTATTAGGTCCACTTGATACCTTAGAGGCTTGTATCTGGTAAATGAATCATGGTCACAGAATTGATTCATGAACTGTCTTGTTAGTGTGCTAAAGAAAGTCTTAGGCAATGAAGGTGCGCTACATGAGAGATTCCAAGCACACAGACACGATCTGTGTCCTGCCATTTGCTTTTTAGGGCTCTGACTCTGTTTAATTTACAAACTTCTTATGTGGTCAAGGCCAAAAGTTTCTTTCTCCTTTTCCTGAGAATAATTCATCTGCTAACTTCATGGCTCAGTCCTGTAGGACTGTAGGACACTGCAAAGACCTCAACAAATCAGAGGACTGGGCAATCACCATAGGAAGTTCAACAAGGGGAAGTGCCAAATTCTGCACCTGGGATGGGGCAACCCTGGATGTTCATACAGACTGGGAAATGAGATGCTGAAAAGCAGTGCCACAGAAAGGGACCTGGGGCTCTTGGTTGGTGACAAGTTGAATCTGAGTCAGCAGTGCCTTGGCAGTAAGGAGAGCCAACCGTGTCCTGGGGGGCATCAGGCAAAGCATCACCAACCAGTCAAGGTAGGGGATTGTCCCGTTCGGCTCTGCACTGGGGTGTAGAGGGGAAGAGGTGAGGGGAAGAGGTGAGGCAGACACTGATCTCTTCTCTCTGTTGAGCAGTGGTAGGATCCAAAGGAATGGCCTGAAGTTGTGTCCGGGGAAGTTTAGTTTGGATATTAGAAAAAGTTTCTTCACCCTGAGGGAGGTTGAGAACTGGAACAGGGTCCCCAGGGAAGTGGTCACAGCACCGAGCCTGACAGAGTTCAAGAAGCATTTGAATCACTCTCTCAGGCACATGGTGTGACTCTTGGGAATGTCCTGTGCAGGACCAGGAGTTGGACTGAATGATCCTTGTGGGTCCGTTCCAACTCTGTGTATTCTGTGAATCTGTGATTCTGCAATTCTATTCTCTTTATTAACAATTTGAAACCACCTAGCTATTATGTGCTGCTTTCCCCCCATGAATATTGAAGAACTTTTTAATGGCAGGTAATATCACTGCCCTCCTGTATGAATAATATTCATGAATCAGAGAAGATTAATTTTCTTTTTTTAAGATGTGCTGTCAGATAAGTGATGGTGAAAGTATTACAAGGTACTACAACTTGGATTGTCTTTATTTCCATATCAATGTGAAATCCTATTTCACTCTTGTAGAAAATACAGCAACAGCTTTATTTTATTCTTATAACCACATAGATCTTAGGAGATGATCAGCAGTAGAAGACCAAGTGGATTATTCTGGAACAGATGAAAGACATTAAACACCTATGATTACACAACTGAATAGAGCTACAGATAGCTGAGCTCCAAGCCAGAAACTCAAACATCAAGTTTCTTGAACTGTTTCTCTTTGTGGCAGTGTCTCCTCCATGCTGAAGAATTCAAAGCACTAAAGTCCTAGAAATATTTTTTACCTCTTTTATTCCAAAACACATACATAGAAGTTTCTGTATTTATGTATTAGAAAGTTAATCAGACTGAGAAGTATGACATTTTCAACAAGTTTAATTTACTTAATGTCATTGTTTTAACATACTATAATTTAAAGTCCAGCCTATATACTACATAACTTCCGTTTACAGCTTTCAGACTGATGATATTTTCACCACTGAATGATGTTGTCATTGATGTATAGTGTCTGTTCATTTGCTGGAAAGAAGTTCAAACAATCTATTCCTTTAGTTGCTTAAAGAAAATGGAAAAAAAAATGTTTTGCTAATGCTTGGAGAATACACCCATGTCTAAAGAGAGCACAGCGTTTACTCATGCAATTTTCTCAGGAATGGAAAATCCTATGCTTGGTGTTTTGACCATCTTGCAGACATATTTTATTACGTATTTACTTGTTTGCCTCTTCTTTTATTATTTTCATTGCAGTAAAAAAATCATATATTGATTCCTAGATATCATTACTTGTTACGTATTTTTTGGACTAGTGTGTTTTTGAAAGCGACTTTCCTCTGCATATTATAGACACACTCAGATTCCTGATGCAGAAAATCATGCCTTGAGTTATTCTGGACTTTTTTTTCTTACATTTGTCACAGGAAGAGCAACCAGGATAGAGATTGCCTGTTATTTCTTCGAGTATTGATCATTCTACAGTTTGAAACAGCTACCCCTTGCCTCCTTGATGATAACATTTTCTCTGCCTCAAGGTTCTACTGCAGTAAAGTCTTGCACAATATATCAGTCTTATTTTTTATTTCATATCACAGACAGTAGTGTGTCACTTGTGCAACAAATGTATAATCATGAAAGTTGTGAATATTGTATGTTGTTGTATCTATGTGTAACATAACATTAGACCTGCATGATCTCAACTTATCAAACATGATCTCATGGAAAGTAGTTGACGAGCAGACACTCCTTTTTTAGCATTTTCCATACATGATAAAGGAAGATATGAAAAGTAAGGAAAGAGACCCACTGAACATATGTCCCTCTGATCTACATGACCTGATTTTATCAAGAGCTGTTATTAAACTACTGCAGCTCAGATCTGTCAGAACTTCTGTTTTAAATCTCCATTCATTTTCAGAAGTAAAAAGAAATACATTCAAATATATTCAGTCACTGGAAATGTTTTTAAATTTATAAAACTGAAGGAAAAGCAATAACCAGTGGACTGTTTCTGTGTCCAAATTTCTTGGATTCCAATAAGGTTTTTAGGAAAGGACTGAAACAAAATAAAAATCATGATTATATTGCTTTCTTAGTGCAACTGCTGATCTCTAAGTATGGTCAGTGTGGATGAATCTCATTCAAATAATCATTCATTTTCTAAATAGTGTCACAGGAGTCAATACACTTGCTGATGTATAGAGGGGAAGGTTGCATTCATTTTTAATTACATGCTGAACATTTAAAATATAACTTTTTCATTGACTATAGTTTAGTCTACTCTTTGAAGATGACAGTGTAGAAAAAATAGACTGAAAATGCATTGGAACCAGTTGTTGAATAACATGTATAACAGCATGATATATTTTTCAAAGGCATTTTTGGAATTGTGTAATAGCAGATTTTACTGTTCCTACAATGCCACATATTCTAGGATGCCAATACCAAAACATATTCTGCTGAGTATTTCAAAATAAATTTGCACGGGCAGGAATTCTATAAGCAGTTTTGTCACCTGAATTCCAATTAGATAAGATTTACAGACTGAAGTTCCAGCAGTGGGAGGCAGGAAAATCTCACCTAATTTCCTGTGCTTAGGATGGTACTCAGTTTATCAAAAACAGACATCCACTGTGAAAGTATTGTGGGCATCTACTTAAATCAATTAATACAGAAATATCTGTATGTGTACTGGAGATCATTGGGTTATGTGATAAAAGGCTTGCCTCTAAACCTGAAAAGGAGCATGGAGTAACAGTCACAGGCACATGGAATCTGAACGAATTAAAGTGAGCACCCATATTCCCAGCTACTCTCATGGCTGTCACAGGAAAGCCATCACCCCTATAATCTAGGTATGAAATAGGATTGTCAAGAAACACCTCTCTGGATAACCTTTCAGGCTAAGGAGGGTTATGGCCCAGAGTATGTGACTCATGGGACAAGGGGAATATCCTCTTTGAATTTCACAAGATTTATTATGGTATCTTGGAGGCAGATAAAGGGAGGGATCAAGGTAATTTGAGAGAAAAACTATCATGGGCATGGAGGGGCAGGGGAATAAAACGGGACAGTTGCAAGTAAACAGACTGATGGTCAATTAAATTTCATTACAAACAATTTTCCTGTTAAGGGGACTGTCTATTCTAGCATATCCTGTATTTGTTTGCTATATCATTACCTTGATTCACCATACGCTGTTACCTGTCTTGTTACTTCTTCCTTTTCTTCCTGCTACTGCAATTCTAGCTTTGGAGACATTATTCATAAGGACAGTAACCTTGTTATTCATGTCAGACCCTAGTAATTGTAAAAAAGAGAAACTTCAGAAAAGTATACACAGAGGTGGAAGGATTTTTTCACAGGGACAGAAAAACTGTTCTCTAACCTGAGGGTGACCTCATTGCTAATTTTTCTGTTCATAAAATAAATCTCAGCAAAGTGATTATATTTTTTAAAATGGTAAAAGCAATGTAGTTTACTTAAATCTTTGTGGAGTAAAATTTTAGCCCTGAAAGTCTGACACACTTTAAAGCCCATATATCATGGAAAGCGTTGGACACTTTTAAGTACAGACTTTTCTGTCAGTCTCAGTCATCAGTGAAGAGGAAGGACATGGAGAAGAGTTCAAACAGACTTGGAGAGACCTCTGTTCATTTGGAAAGAAGAGAACTGAGACTAAAGAGAGGAAATACAAATAATGTATTGCTTCACTTGGAAAAGAACACACACGTAAAAAAGAAAATATGTCAAGTTATTGCTGGGACTGCTGGTTTTCAAATTTACCAGTTTGTAATTCAGCATCTAATTTTCTGGTATATTGTCTAGTCCTTCTATTTTGTGTAACTTAGTTTTAACAACTAGTTGAGACACTGTCATATATTTGGGTATAAATTCACATTTTCCAGGTTTGTTTTTTTTTTTTTAATGAAAACAATTTGAGAAAGGAAACTCTAGAGATCATTCATCACCATCTGTTTATCTGAAATTCTAAAAAAACTCAGCAAGGTCACTTTTTTTTGCAAAATATATTCTGTATATTTTATGTCTCCTACAATGTCATAAATAAGAATAAGGTGCTGAGAAACTATTTTTATTTTTATTGTTGCTGCTTGTTTCTAAATACATTTAGTATTTTATTTTTAATATAAAATGGGGATATCCAGATGTGCATATTTTTATCGAACAGCTGTGGTTGCTCAGTATCTTTTGTCTTTCATCAGTTCATGCATTCTTTAATGCTTGTTGCATTCCTTTGTTAGAGCAGATCTAAAATTAGACCGTAAATAAAGCAAAAAGAGGTCTGGGCATGCATAATTCTGCAAGTGGAAGTACAAAGCTCAAACTAAAGAGGATAAAACCAGAAGTCTATTTGTATTTCTGAGCAGTGGTTGTATAGGAAGATGGACATGGAAAATGAAAAATAAAAATATAGAGAGAGAATCAAATAATCTTCCCTTTTGTACATTCTCAGATCTTCCAGTAGTCATCATTTGTGCAGCTTGGATTAGCTTTACATCATACGTGTGCAAATTTCACCGTAACTCCTTTGTATTTTTTACTGCAGTTGTGACAGTATATTTATGTCAGTAGAAGTGCAATAGAATGGAAACTGGGCCTAATAGCTTTCTGACATCTTCACTGTGGAGGGTGACATGTTATAAATTGTTATAACATTGTTATAACAATTCATTATTATAACAATTCATTGTTATAAATGAAAAAATATTCAGATTTACTGTAGATCTGTAGACAATCTAAGTCTTGAAGTCTGTAAACTCTGAATATCCTGGATCTGTGAATGTTCAAGGACATCCAGACTTTTTGATGTTAACCAGGAGCTAAGTTGCTCTTGCAGACTGGCTCATCTTCTGGATTTCTGAAATACCAAAGAACCTCAGCTCTGCCAAATTTCTCCTGCAGACAGATAAAATTAGGTGCTATACCTATGTAAGAAAAATAAGTGATGCTAGAGGACATTTCCAGGCCTGAGACTTGATCATTGTACTGTTACATTCCTAGAACAGTCCCCATCATGTATTTTGCCTAGGCCAACTAGTACTTTTCCAAAGAATCTCTGGGTTAGGGAACATTTGAAACGTATTGCTTGGATGAGGCCAACCTGCTTTGGAGATTAGGAGAGCTGAATTTTGAACAATGATCATTCCATGAGGGACCTCAGTTTTTTTGAGTAGTTCTGTGTTTCTTTTTTTTATTATTTATTCCTTAACGTAAACTAGGTACAAGATCTTCCAAGTAAATACCTGTGACTGAGGATTCAGAGGTTACAGAACAGTAACTCCATGATGGAGTGATCCAGGACTGGGAACCAAACACCCTTAGCACTGCTGTGCTTCCCATTCAAGGGGAAAGAAAATCTAGGAAGGAATTTCGCAATTGTATTCTAGTGAATACAACACCTTCGTGGGTGAGTTTGATTCTGATGACTGGTACTTCAAAGAAACTGATCTCTGCCTCTGCGTTCATTGGGATGCCACACGCTCTTCCCTGCTATACTGAGAAGCAATTGTGGAAAGGCCTTGTTTGTACCACATCTCTGTATGTACAAAACACAGCTGATGTTAAGAATTGTTGCAACTGCATGGTCGACTTTTCGTTATTCCACTCTGTCTACACATTGCATATAGAGCATCTTCTACTATAAAATAGGATTTTTGTATTCCCTTATTTTTTCTCTGCTACAGATGAAGGAGTTGAAAACAGTGGCACAATATTTTTGCCCAGGTCAACCAAGAGCAACAGTTGTAAGTAAGGACTAAGTTGAAAGGTGTTAGTGTGTTGGTGCTATTTGAAGAACAGGGCATTATTTTATGCGATGTATTTAGGCAGTCAGCTGTAACGCCTAATAGTTTTTCTTTTTACAATCTAGTGTTGTTTCTCCCACATTTACTTGATAAAGTGAGGATGATTTTCTTAAATTGAGTTTAATGTTGTAGTGAAAAAAGAGGAACTTGTTCACTCCTAATGTGTTAGCTAAACTGTGATTGTGAGCATTCAGCTATGAATCTCTGTGTTCCATAGTCACAGTGCAGTGTAAAATATATGCTGGTGCTGCTAAAAGCTGATACTTGAGGGGAGTGGGTAGTAGGGTTAATTTTCAGCCAAATTATTTACTTGATATAGCTCCCAGCAAGGCAATGAGAATACCGGTGCCAGTACAGGGGAAACAGTAAGAATAAACATTTGAGAAGGCAAGTAAAACTCTATTTTTATAAAGAACTCTTACTTATGATGTGTTAAAGAGAATGGCCAAAGAAAAAATTAGGGTGGAAAAATACGTCTTAGGATTCTCAATTTCTTTTTTCACTTTCTTTTCCCAGAATTAAAATCCTAATCATTTAGAGTTGTAATACTATACATCACATTTCAGATTTGTTTGTAAGTCACTCTCCTTTTTAAACTGCATATTATTGCAGTTTCCCCATAGTCATTCTATCTGGCAAGTATAACAAAATTGTGGCTAGCATCTCACTGTCCATTCTCATTTTCCTTCCTATTCACTTACTTCATATGAGACAACAGACAAATAGCAGCATCTCTACAAGTTACAGTCTGGTCCAAATACATTGTTATAGCAAGCAAAAAACTAGCAATTGGGCATTTAAAACAGGGTTACAATGATCCCTCAGGGTATATTAAAACAGTTCTCTAGTGACCCAAATTCCCATATATTAAATGTTACATGTGTTTCACAAAATGCTGGTGATTTTATATACTTACATATATATATACTATAGATTTGCAGCAGAGAAAACACATTAGAAGACATTGTTATAACTGACATTGCAATGTTTCTTGTATTCTTAATACATAAATCTACAGCCTTAATCTTTTTTAAGGTATTTTATTCCATTCAGTATATCATCTTTTGTATAGATAATGCATTGTATTACACATTCAGTGAACCAAACAATTTGTTATTTATGGATTAAATAAGATCACCTCTGACTGGTTTTCCTTCAGGCAGTCTGATTAGACCTGGGTTTGGAAGGCATGCAGTTTGATGACTAGTGGTGGTATTTTAGGTGTAGATTACTTCATTTAATGGGTAGTGGAGCTTGCAAATTCAGTGATTGTGAAGTTTAGCAACAATAATTCCTAACCATAGTTTCTTCATAATCCCAGTGGTAAACTGGTTACAGGCAAATTAATCCATTTTGTTGCCTAAAATCTTTTCATTTAATATTTTACGTGTAGGAGGCAACTTTCTATTCAGCAAACTTAGAAACCAGTCATTATGTAGCAGTTAAAAGCATACTCAAAACATTCTACATTGGTTGATTTTATATTCTGACAGATCATTTATATACAATCATGAAGTGCCTTGTTTTAACCAGACCACCATTTTCTTTCAGTGAAAAAATGCGAGAAATAAAAAAACTGAGCAAATTCTTTTACAAGGAGATTATTTTAAGAATGTATTTAAACCTCTGAAAGCTAATGTCTTCCTTGAACATATCCACGTCTGATCTAAACAGTAGTAATTCCAGGACACCAAAGGAAATCAAAATGAAATGAAACAGAAACCTTTTGCTTGCAGGGTCTCCTCCTTTTTTT
>VXAY01005166.1:183290-204599 GCA_013399855.1 Oxyruncus cristatus
TTGGTTTTTTTTGTTGTTGTTGTTGTTTTGGTTTGGTGTTTTGTTTTGTTTTGTTTTGTTTTGTTTTTGGTTTTGTCTTTATTTGTAGCAAGAAATTCCTTAAGGGGGATTTTAGACATCTTTTCATTCATAGGTCCCAGGAAAAAAATCAATAATATTCAAAAATCTAAATTCAGATCTGTAAACCACATCACAGTTTTAGGAAAGACTAACAGTACATCTGAAAATAGAAAAAAAATGAACTTTTCTCTACATCAGTGCCAACTTCTATCTTTCACCAGTCTGTTATCTACAAACAGTGCATCTCTTTCATAATGCTGAAAAAAAAAAATAAATTGGCCAGAAAATATTCTGCAGCATGAAGCATTTACTTTTTGACAATGTTACGTCTGAAAAGTCTCTTCTAAAACTGTAAACTGTTTGATTGACATTAGAGTAGATTTTTTTCACAGCATGGCAGAAGGTTGAACAAAGACCTTTAGAGAGGTTTACAAGCACAGGCACTTTTGTGGATCTTCTGAGCCCCATTAGGGCCCCTCTGCCCTCCTGGCACTCCTGCTCAGACCAGCTTTGTTTCTGGTTATTTTGTTAATGCTAATTGGTCAGGTTAGGGAGGGTTAGGTTGTCTCCTTCCCCATCCTTATCCTCTCAGTTGAAAACATAAAGATTTTCGGAGTGTCAATCTTCTTACCAATTATTGTGGCTTGGTCAGGTTTGTCTCTGCACTTTCTGTATTATGGCCCTTTTGATAAGGTATCCTTGAAGAAGCAGACTCTCCTTCCACACACGCTTGCAGAGAGCAGCAGGAAAACTTGTAGAATTTCCTTTCCCTCCTTTTTTCTTCCATTATCTTCCTGATAAACTTTCTACTCTACTTTCTACTGATCGGAATACAGTGGCTTGGCATGACACCAAAGTAATATTTCTTTAATGTGCTGTTAAAAAGCAAAGGCACAAAAGGAGCTTTGATCTGTTGATGAAAACAGAGGTTAGCCAGAAGTCGGACCTGTTTGTGGGTGAGGTTTTTGGTGGTTTTGTTCATTTGTTTGCTGTTTTTTTTTGTTTGTGTGATGTTTTTGGTTTTGTTTTGCGGTGGCGGTTTTGGTTGGTTGGTTGTTAAAGAACAATTTTTCATATCTGGCAGAAAAATATGTAAGAGCAAGACAACTAATTGGTTTTCCGTGGAGGTAATTCTTTTCTTTAAACCCACAAACATTTGAAAGTTTGTGACCAGTGGACTGTACTGGCTAATTGTGACTCCATGGAGTACACTCTTTTCAGCATGCATGGATTTTCGTGTCTAACACACATTAAATCTCACTTATGGACATGAGTAAATAACAAACTTTTTTCCATCAGTGACTATTTCTGTGCCATTTATGCGTGTAGAGGAAACATGAAGCATGTAACTATTTTTTCTGCAGTTCTAATAACTAGGTATTAACCACTTTGAAGCGTCATATAAAGGTTTAAGAAGCAGACAGCAGTTGTTTGTGCTGTCACACCAAAGTTCTTAGCCTTGTAATTGCTCTATGTGTAACAATGCTTTACACTTATATTTTTCTTCACTCTCAGAGGCAGGGGTTATTTTTCTTCCCAGTTTTTTGTTGCCTAGTTGCTTCAATGCTGAACTCTATTTCTAATGTGTTTATTTCAGTATGTACAGTATAATTTCCATATGGCTCTGCTTTTGATGGCACTATGAGTCACTGATAATGATAGGTGAAGGAATAGTCCGCTGAATGTACCCTCCTTTTTCTAAAACTGTGGAGGAGTTAAACCTACCTACTATTTTCTTTAAGCCATTTATCAAAATAAGGATTATAAAAAAAACAAAGACCTTATTCTTATGGCCATTTTACAACTATATGTAGCTTTTAGACTATGTGTGAAAAGACAGAATGTTATAGTGATATTTTGATAGAAAACTTCGGTCACCAGGCAACAGAGGATAAACAAGCAGGTCATTTTATTCAGTCATGAAGTCAGTTATTTTATCAGGCAGGTTTATAGTGAGAGTTGATGTCTGTTAGACCAAGTTTCCCAATGGCAGAAACCAGAAAGTTCTCACGCACAAAAGCCCTGTTTCAGGTGTATATCCATATCTGTGTCATACATTTATAACACCTGTAGGAGGGCTTTCAACTGACAAGCAGCTCTGCTTTTTCCAGATATATTATCTAGTATAATAAACATTTTACCTCTCCTTACAAGGTCTGCCTTAGCTATTGTCCTCAAACAGTCAGGGATGCAGCAACATGACTCACATGTGATTATATGACTATGACCAACCTTGGTTTTGCACAGAAGCCTATTCAGGATCTTATGTTGGGGGCTGTTAGTTTCTTTCAAACCTTTCTCAAAGTAGCATTGTACAGTGAGTCTCTAAATCATATCTCCAATCATTATTTGTATAATAACACTTTGGGTAGTACTCAAAGTACTGCCTAATCCTTCGTCTTTCCCTTCACAAAATTGCCGGTTTTGTTGAGACTGTGCAAAGATCTCATCTAGAGAAGTGCTAGGCAACTTGAGTAAGATACAGACATTGTAACTACAGTTGGCAAGGTGGGCAAGAACAAAGCAAGTAGAAGAAGAACCCCAGGCAAAGACTATATGATTTATCATTTGGGAGTCTATGTCATCCCATTACTGACAGGCACATAACCTGGCTGTAAGGTAAGTGAACAAATTTTTGTATAGCCATACTTAAAAAACTTAGGTAATTTTTTCCTTCTTACTCTGATTCATTATCTTTTTTTTCACTTCTTTCATGCTGTCTACTTATTTTTAACTTGTCCACCTTTTTTGTTTGTTTATTTTTGGTTTTACTATATTTTAAATACATCTGAAAGCCCAAAGTCCTATTCCTGTAGAAAATGACTCCTTGGCCTGAGAACTTTTCAAGTATCTCTTTCCTCATTTTTTTCCTGATAGTAGATATGCAATTGTGGATGGAATGTCAAATACTCTCTTTTATATATATAATTTCTATTTTCTCTATTTCTGCAAAAATAAAGTTTCTGTTTCTGCTTTAAAGAATTTTCTTTACTAACACCTGCATTTCTTCAACTTGTAGATGGATAAGATTCTACTCTAATTTTTTTGTATTTTTTTTTTCTATTGTCCTTCTGCAATTCTAATGAAACATCCCTTTAAACACTGGTCAAGTCTCATGGTTATTAAAAAATCCAAAAAAGCAAAACAACTTTAAATCTAACACAAATCTTATTGAAGTTGATAGGATCTACTTCACTGGTTAATTGGTATAGGTGTGTTAGATTAAATTTCAAGGGGGATCTGTGATGTATAGAGTCAAACACCACTGATTTTAACTGTCAAACAGGCTTTTCTTGAGTTGCAAACCTTAAGATTTACAATTCACTTTTTTATATCTACAGATATAAACTAAAGGATGATTTCTCAGTGAACTGTACAACAAAAGAGTAATAGATATCTTCATTATCCACTCTGTTAATAAGATCTAATTTCTGCAAGTATATGTTATGACACATTTAAATACTTAATAAAGTTTTATTTACCGTGTTGATATTCACTTTGAATTTAATAGTACTTTCTTCTAATTTTACTATGAGAAAAAAATTGTTATAACAACTACAATGTGAGGGGATTATTTATATTCAGTTTACCATAGACATTTAACACTACATTAAATATCGCCACAAATTATAAGCATGGTGCAGCATTTAAAGAGACTGAAATGGCTGCATTTTCACTAACAACACACAAACTGTGTTTAAAGTCAATTTGATATGGTCTTTTCTCCATTTTATGAAGTTTAGCCACAGGATTAAATCAGCCTTCTAATACTGAAACTCATGAATGAATTGCAGTTATGGATCTAGTGTATCTGCCTTTGAGTTGACGTTTGTAATCCTTCTTAAACAAAACCTGGACCAAGTATAATTGATCACATGACTCCATACTGCATCCTCCAAGAAGGGATTGTTATGCTAGCACACGGATGAACACAGTCTAGCATTAATGCCGTGCCACTCTCAAGAAAATAACTGTAAATATAGGAGACCACAATGCAGCAACTTTTACTGAGCTTTTCAGCCTTCAGGTAGTGTTTCATGGAGATTATTTTGGTCAAGCAGAATTTAATAATTGGGTCCCTATCCAATCCAAAGTAACTAAAGGGACTCCCAAACCCAGGTGTAACTAGAAAATGGTGCAGCTGTATTTTTATAGCCCTGTCATTAAGCTAATATAGACACAGGTAGGTCATTGTCTTTATCTTAGTGAAACAGTTAATAAGATACAACTTTCTCAAATTATTTCAGTATTATAAAAATAGGCTTAACATTAAGAGAGGAAGTATGTATGGAGATAGAAATTATTAAAACTACTAACAGAAGAAAAAATTAAAATTAAATTCTGAAAATAGAATAAAATAGTTTTAAATAGTTACTATTTTGGAATGTACAGAAATCTATCATCTCCTTCGATGAGTTGCGTGATCTAGAAATTGTGGAGTAAAGCTCTATTCATGTAATTTTTCTGTGTTTGGATCCAACATCACTTGTGACTTCCACTAGATTCCAGGTGGGCTTGAAATAAACAGGTGAGAGTTCATATAGATGATCAGTCTGTCCTTCAGATATTACCTTCAGGTAATATTGCCTTCTTCTTCTTGCACGTAGAATGGCTCACCTGTTCTACAGAAATCTATATTCAGAGCTGTTAGTAGGTTGAAATTTTCATGTTCAGGTTCTCAGGTTGGGTCACGTGGTGCGAAACTGTGAGTTCGTTCACTGTTTCCACCCGTAAACCAGCAAGAATAGGTTGGCCTGCTCCGAACTGAATGTCTTATAATATAGGAAAAGCACAAATCAATTTTTGTCCATTTTTTAATTGAATACATAGAATATGTCATCATAAGCCAAAGAAAATAAACATTTTGAATTCACTATCTGGATGACTTTTATCAAAACCTAGGGCATAACATGTCGGAAAAATTGTTGAAGTGTATCTTGTCATTTGCTAGTAAAGCTTAGATATGAATACAGAAATCTTCATTGGTTCTATCTTGCTAACATTAATAGCTTCCTAATTATACGTTTTCCCAATCTGTGTTGTATTGTAAAAGAATCCTGATTATATATATTTCATTAATGGATCATCATGGGTTGTTGGGTAAATCCTTGACTTAATGGTCTTTAAAATGTGTCTTACACTGAAGACATATTAAAAGGAAATTATTACAACTACAGTATATTATGATGTTTAGTACACATTTATTTAATTATGGATGTTGAGTATTCAAATCACATTCATTGTCTACTCTTATGTTGTGATTTATGATTTAAAAGAAACATTAAAAACACAGAAGTAATCAATCTTATCTTCCAACAAAGAGTTTTGGTGATGGTAGTGGGTTTTGAGGGTTTTTTTTGTTAGTACTGACAGTGAAATAATTTATGGGGTATTTCCAGGATAATAAAAATTACACAGAATAATCCTCTGAATCACCACCTTATACATGATACACTTTATTCAGATTAAAAGATGAGCTATTATTTCATCTTCTGTACTGTTTTCACCCCACATTAAAAGAATCTAAAATTTAACATGTATTTCTTACAATCACAGATGAACAACTTATACATATACTAGTAACATCATCAATGTTCAATCTCTTTCTGGGATTCTAGATGTTATTGTGACAGAAGAATTACAATGATTACTAAATTCCAGGGGATTTCTTGTCTACATTTCACTCTTTTACTTTTACCTGAAATTAGTACAGGGTTAAAGAAGCAAGAAGGGTATCTGCAAGTTCATGGGAGAGAAAAAGAAGACTGAAGAAAATGTGGGTCCATCATTCAGCAAAATGGAGGACCTGGTCACATGGAATATAGAAAAGGCTGAGGTACTGAATGCCTTCTTTGACTGTCTTTACTAGCAAGATCAGTCTTCAGGAATCACAGATCCCAGTGACCAGATGGAATTGTCAAAACAAGGAATATATACCCTTGGTGAAAAAGGATCAGGTCACAGAACACTTAAGCATCCTGGATATAAACAAATAAATTCATTGGCCCTCATGGGACAGAAAAAAACCACACAGAAGAACACACAAGTATTGAGGGAGCTTTTAGATGTCATTGTGTGGCCACTCTCTTTGAGGGCAAATACCACTTGTCTTTTCAAGAAGTACAAGAATGAGAACCCAGGTAACTACAGACCAGTCAGCCCCATTTCGAACTCTGGGAAGGTGATTGAGTATCTAATCCTGGAACAGATTTCCAAAGACATTAAAAACAAGCCAGTCATAAGTAGTCAGCATGGCTTCGCCAAAGGGGAGCCATGACTGAACAGTGTGATAAAGATCTGAGATGGAATGTCTGGCCTGGTAGACGAGGTGAGGCATTGTCTACCTGGATTTCAGTAAGGCCCTTGACACTGTCTCCTGTAAGATCCTCACAGAGAAGATGTTGATGTACAGTCTAGATTAGCATATAGTGTGGTGCATTGAAAATGGGTTTGAATGGTCTGGCCAAGATGGTGGTAATTGGTGGAATAAAGTCTAATTTGAAGTTGTTAGCTAGTGGTGTACCCCAGGGGTCAATACTGGGTCCAGTCCAGTTTAACCATGTCATTAAGTACCTGGTTGGTGGGTCACAGTGTCTTCAGAAGGTTTGCATAAGAAACAAAAATGGGAGGAGTGGTTGATATATCAGAGATTTTTGCTGCCATGCAGACAGATCTTGAGGGACTGGAGAAATGGGCCAACAGGAACCTCATGAGCATGAACTTCTCCATCAGCAAGAAGTGCAAAGTCCTGTGCCTGGTAAAGAACAAGTCCATGCACCAATATATGCTGCAGTCACACAGCTGGAAAGTTGCTTGACAGAAAAGAATATGAGGGTCTTGGTGGAAAACAGGTGAAACATGCACCAGCAACATGCCCTTGCAGCAAAGAAGGTTAATGACACCCTGGACTACATTAGGCAAAGAATGGCCAGCAGGTAGAGGAAGTGAGCCTTCCCCTTTATTCAGCACTGGTGAGACCACACTGGCATACTGCTATTAAGTTTTGGTCTCCTAAGTGCAAGAGAGACATGGACATACCAGAGAGAGTCCAGCAAAGGGCCACAGAGATGATGAAGAGACAGATGCACTTCTCCTTAGAGGAAAGGATGAGACAAGTGGAACTGTTTAGCCTAGAGAAGAGAAAGTTCAGAGGCATCTCATAAGTCTCTATAAATACGTTAAGGTACGGTGCAAATAGGACGGAGCTAGGCTCTTTTCAGAGGTTCTCAATGACAGGATCAGAGGCAATGGACACACACAAAAACACAGAAGGCTCCATCTGAACATCAGGAAGTACTTTTTTACTGTGAGGGTGGAGTATCCCTCCTTGGACATTTTCAAAGTCCATCTGCACATGGTCCTGGGCAACTGGTTCGAGGTGACCTTGCTTCAGCTGTTCAAGGATTCAGTGATTCTCTGATTCTGTGTAATATTATGGACCTTTCATTTTCACCATACACCTAAAAATGTAAAGCAGTATAAATTAATTTAAACTAATTTCTGTTTCTCTAGACATGATCACTTTAAAAATAAGGTGCTTATAACATGCTACAGTAATTTTAAAAATTGTCATTTATTAAAAAAATATTAATTTGATTTATTTATTGTAACATTTTTCTGCTATATATTTAATTAATTAATTTCAGATTGGAAAAAAAAAAAAGAAAGAAACAAAGAATCAAAGCACATACTTATAAGTGAGTTAAAGCAATCATCCTTGTGATTTCTGAAGGATTCAATTGAACCGATAAAAGAAATCCTTCAGATAACTAAAAATTACCCACTGCCTCATCGTGGTATGTAGAATCATAGAATCATAGAACTGTAGAATGGTCTGGAAGGGACCTTAAGGAGTGCCTAGTTCCAATCCACCTGCCATGGACAAGAAGACCTGCCACTTGATCAAATTGCTCAAAGCCCCAACCAAACTGGCCTTGAACACTTAAGGAATGGGGTACCTACAACTTCTCTGGGCAACCTGTGCCAGTGTCTCATCACCCTGACAGTAAAAAATTTCTTCCCAATATCTTATCTAAACCTACCTTGTTTCAGTTTAAAACCATTACCCCTCATCCTTTTACTACAATACCTGATAAAAAGTCCCTCCCTCTAATATCCCTCAGGCTTCCTTTGTATACTTTAAGGCTGCTCTGAGGTCTTCCTGGAGCGTTCTGCACTCCAGGCTGACCAACCCCTACTCCCTCAGCTATTTTCATACGAGAGATGCTTCAGTCCCCTGACCATCTTCATGTTTTCCACCTCTGGACACAACTGGTCCACGTCTTTCTTATGCTGGGGGTTACAGAGCTAAAGAGGATTTTTCAGTTGAGGTCTCACAAGAGCAGAGGAGAGGGGAAAAGTCACCCCCCTTGACCTGCTGACCTGATGCAGCCCAGAACACTGTTGGCTTTCTGGATTGCAAACGCACTGGGTTGCAAAAGTCCTTCTCCATGGGGCTGCTCTAAGTCCAGTCATCACTCACCCTGTAACCTTGTTTGGGATTGCCCCAAACCAGGTGCAGGAACTTGCAGTCGGTCTTGTTGAACCTCATGAGTTTTGCACAGGACCACTCCCCAGGCATGCCAAGGTCCTTCTGGTAGGCACCCCTTCACTCAAGTGAAGCAAGCACTCAGCTTGGTGTCACTTCAAACTTGCTGAAGATGCATGCAAGCCCACTGTTCACGTCCCCCACAAAGACGTTAAATGACACTGGTCCCATTACAGAACCCTGAGGAATGCCACTCGGCACTGGTGCCCATCTAGACATTGATCTGGTGACCCCAAATCCTTGAGTGCAACCATCCAGCCAATTCCTTGTCCACAGAGTGGTCCTCTTGTCAAATCCTTGTGTCTCCCTTTTAGAGAAAAGAACGTTGTGTGGGACAACATCAAATGCTTTGCACATATCGCACTTGTTACTGCTTTGTGGAAATTAGAGAAACCAATGTGATGTAAAGGTGAAAAGAAAAAAAAAAAAATAAAGGAAGCTGGCCCCAACTCATCAAATCAAATATTTCAGACTTTCTTCAAAGCAAAGTGATTTTATTACAAAACATTGGTAATACAAAATTTTGAATGCAGTTTAATACCTTGCAAATTTTTTGCTGACATCCAGAACACTATATGTAGGTTTTGTCTCTTTGTGTGGAAAGAACAATTTGGACTGGCAAATGTTCAGACAAGAACAAAAAGGATGTCCAAAACGAGACAATAGTATCTGAACGACAGTGTAGTGTGATCCTTCTGCCTGAAAACATAAAAAGGGGTTTACAAAATAATAAATGGCAGAAAGGTAGTGGACAGGAAAATTTATTATATTTTCTTAGATGATGCAAGATGTTAGTAAGATTTAGGTGCACAGCAATTAGAAGTAGTCATTACTAATACAAGAGAGAAACTCCTTGCCAAAAGATGTTGTAGATACAAAAAATTTATATGGTTTCAGAGAGGCATTGAATAAGTACTTGAAGAGAGCTCTGATGAGAATTTCTCAATAGATACAGCTAATCGGCCCCAGGACTCCCCATGAGGTGAAAATAATATGAGGCAGGAAGAATGCTTACTACGATATATGCTTGTGTCATCGTTATTCTTCCTTAGCTATATGTTTATGGTTACTCTTTGAGATAAAACACCAATTTGGAGGATATTATCTAAACAGATAAGTCTGACATTTTGCTCCTTTTTTCTCAAATTAGAAGTTATTTTTTAAATTTACATTAAAAATAATGTCGAATGGGATCACAACTATTCTGATGCAAGGAGACTGCCTGAGTTTTGCAGATGTTGATTTATTTTTAATTTTGAGATAAATATGCCAACTGCCAAAGACTACTGGGAAAACCAGTGCACCTCATTTATAAAGGTTTTTTTTCTGAAAGAAAATATGAAACCTAAAATTACAAAGGAAATTCTGATAAACTCATAAAAGCACTGTTAAATGCTCAAATTTCTGCCATGTTTTATTTTCTCTTATGTTGGTATTTATTATCTTCTGTCTGTAGCTGGCCTTTAACATGAGATATATATGTATATATATGAGTATATATCAAGTTACTCAGTGGCAAGTAAATTTACGCATTTCAAAGCTTCATTTCAAAGAAATGAAGTACCCTTAGTCTTTGCCACAGAATTGTCCTACACTGATATTACTGGTGTTTGGAGGACAATTTAGTACACTGTGGTAGTACACACAATTTAGTCTCGTGGTAGTTTAGGAAATGGTTTATTTTTCAATTCAAACTATTTCTTGTTTTCCACTTTCTTCGATGTGGCAGAGATTTAGAAGATATTGTGACATCTTCTAGAAAACTGGAATACTTTGACATAACAGACCCCCTAAAATCTATGTTGTAATAGGAAGTAATTGATTCAACATCAGTATGATTATATATATATATATATATATATATATAAAGTTTTCTGATGTTGCAACTCTACCATGATTGATTTTTCGTGTCAGTACCCTGCTGATTTGTTTGTTATCATGCACTTTTAAAGCAGTGGTATTAAAAAGCATTAGATAGCATTAAAGAGTGCTGCAAACGAAGACTCAAACCTTCAAATAACCAGAGAACTGTTTATACGCTTACCAGTCACATTTGCATGCAGCATCATGCATGGACTAAATCTATTTTTCACACAGTGAGAGCTTTACATAATAAAGGGTGTACATGCTTTTATGCATGCTTTCTTGCAAATATAGTTTCAGTTTGCATCCCTTCGTGGGATTTGATCCCAGAGCCATAACTGTATATCAGCTTTCTAACTGTATATCAGCTTTCTAAATACATTCAGGTATTGACTAATTTTTAGTTATCAAGTATAAGGATAAAAAAAAAATGTATAACAGCTGTAATTTTTTTGAAACTCGTGTAATTTGAAAATGGGCACACAATTTCATGCCAGGTTTTAGCCCAAAGCAGAATTTCATGGATAAATTATACAGCCCTAGAAATACTAAGATTAAAAAGGCAGCAGTGAAATGTTTCAAGTACAGCAGTGCAAACAATGGCTAATTACCATACAGTTTTACCACTTCAACACAAAAGAAATACTCTACAAGGATCAAATTTGAAAATGCCAAAGCAGATTAATATGAATCAATATGTGATTTTCATATAATGTTGTAAGCTATAAATTCACAAGCTATAAAGACCTTTCCTTAATTGTCATAATTTGGAACAAATGAAAGGTTTTTTTTGGAAGCAATGGTGTCTCCATTCACAGAGCTTTAAAATGCTAAATCAAAAATAAAAGCTAAATCTATGAGTATGACTTTCTGTTATCTGTCATATTTGCTGGAAAATCTGAACAATGGAAGCTTAAGTTGCTGTTTTAAATTCACTAAATGAGCAGAATAACCCTTTATTGACCAAGCCCTACCTTTCTGTTGTCTACAAGGACCCCAGCATCATAAATAAGTTACAATAAACTATACATACTATAATAATCAAGAGATACACATTCAAAAGTTTGTATTTGCATAATTGCAAGGAGTTGAATGCCCTTAAGATTTTAAAGAATATCAGTAACACTTAATTGACTATTATTCATCATTCTGACTTCATAACATTAAATATAAATCTCTGCTCCTCCAGCCATCTTGTGTTACCGCAGATAAAACAGATATGTAAACAGTATTTTCCCATTGTATTTATGACTGACAGCAGAAAAGGAGATAAAGTCACTGTTGTGACTGTTGATAGGGCTGTTGTTATACATGTCAAGATGACACCCAGTGAAAACCATCTAACTTAAGGTTATAATATCCTAGGAAAATATAGATTTTTCAGCAATACCTTAAAGCTCAGATGAAAATATATAAATGGAAAGTGATTAAAGTAAAGATAGTATGATAAAAGCATCCATGTTCTGAACCCTCATATATGGACTTATTTTGGAGTAAACAACTGTGAAAGAAAGAAAGGACTCAAGTGCTTAGTCCCTGCAGATTGTGCCTCCTGGTATAGCACACTGATTTGTAATTTGTGAGTGTTCAGAAGGCCTGAAAAAATATGTACATATGATTGGACAGCACAAACATAATAAATATGATAAAACATGTTGTTTGCATACCTTTAGAAGGTTGAATATTTCTGCTTTATCCACTGTGAAAACAATGAGCAATATCTAGATTTACTTTTTTTTATTGCTTATGAAATAATAGGATTAAACTCAGTATTTACCAAATGAAACCTTTATTAATTTAAATTTGCCTATTTGCAAATGCAATAGTCCAGACCATGTCTATCTTCTGAATAACAGAAATACTAAAAAGATATATTCAGAACACGCTCACTTTACTTCCCGAATGACTGATGGATTAGGTCATCATCACCCAGCATGCACAGACGAACACAACTAAAAGATTATAAAAGAAAGTCACACACAAGAGGAAAAAGAAAAAAAAAAAGGATAAGAAAGAGGTGAACAGGTAGCCCACAGCACTCTTGATACATCATTCTATAACACTTGCCTCCCTGAGGAAACCAGTACCAGTATTTCATTGGGTAAATGTAGGAGAAAATTTGTGTCTGCATATGAATTTTCTTTATGGTATGAAAATTACTAAAAGAATAAGCATGATGGATACCTAGGTAATATAGAGTGAATTGTTAAAACCTAAGGATCAGAACCTACAGATCCAACGATATTAAAATTCTCTGGAATTGCAACTACAGTAGAAGGAGAAAAAAAAAGGATGTGGTTAACAAAAATTCAATGTATTTCTACGACTTGTTTGTATTTCTGTAATACAATCTGTGACAAATCCCTTATCTATTGTTAATAAAATCCTTTTAGAATTTCATAATATTTTTAACCAAATAATCCTAAATTAAGAAACAAAAATGCAAACAAAGTGATCTAACTAATAACATGTTGTATTTAAATGGCTTTGAAGCACAAAAAAAAATCAGAATAATTTTTGTGTCAAAAATCAATTGTCAGTATGGAAAGAATTTTTTATTATGATTGTGATGAATATTAGACATTTTAAAAGACGGAACTAACTTTTGAACATTCACACGCTTTGTTAAAAATTGAAGGGAGAGCTATTATTGTCTTCCAGAATCCTAGTTCAGAATAACTCAGCTTGGGGAAAGGAAATAGGAAGAAACTGGGAGACAAAGAAAGAGAGAGAATTTTGTTGTACCCCTTGAGGTAAATTAAACACATTTCTGCTTAACTATATATTAAAACAATAAACTAAAGAAACCCAGTCTATTGCACAGGTCCTACTGCCATAAGCAGTTCTAGGAAGGGTCTGCAAAGAAGTGTCAAGAGCCAATTCCTTATAAACACTTACACCAGCACTGATCCAGTGAGTGTTGCATTAGAGATCCATCCCTCAGCAGCAGCTCTGCTGCCCAAAGGTGGCCTCTGAGCCATCCCATTCCAGGACGGTGTTGTGACCCATCCCAGAAAGGGTTGCAGGGGTAACCCAGGTTCTTATTAATAAATCCCTTGGGGTGGATTATAGTGAAACAACGCTGAATAATCGGTGTTTGAAAACATGTATATGTAGTGTTTGTTTTAGAACAATTTTGTTTCTAAGGTAAACAGGTATGTTACCATTTTGGGTGTTATGATCTATATCATCTACAGCAATATGGTATTTATATTTATGGTATAAAATATATATATGCTATATATATATAACCTTTAGGGAAAATGCATAAGGGAGAGTAAGGGAAAGAAAATATGAGAATGGAAAAATGTATATAGTGCGCACCGACGGGGTCCAGCAATGAAGCTTGGTGGTTGCAGCTTCCATGGCTGTCAATTGAAGTGGTGGCCTAGATCCATTGGGGCTGGGGGAGGGAAGGCCACACACTCAAAGAAGTTATGAGTTATTATATCCATAGATAGTGTCCCGGGCCATGCCATGAGCCTCCAATGTCTCCTGGGACTGTGCAGAGTTCCTGTGAGGGACACGGTAAAAGGGTCTTTCCCGCTTTTCAGGATTGGCTGGGGGATGGACTTTGATAGGCCATTCCATGAACCTCCAACATCTCCGACAGCCCAGTGCAGAGTCCATGTGAAGGGCACGGTAAACACAGCTCTTTGCGCCTTTTCAGGACTTGACACCTATAGCAGCACTGACAGGGTGATGGGTCCAGCCTCCAAAAGTCCCCTGGTAATCCTAGAATGCATAAATCATTAACCAGTTCAGTGTCTGACAGACAGCTACAAGACAATGTTTGGGGTGTTACTTATCCCACCACCAAGGGAAATTTTTCTCCTTTACGCCTTTTGTCTCTGGCATTCCAGCTGCCTGCTTGTCTTACTTCTGTAGCTGGGATTTCTTGTCCTTCATGCCATATCACTCTTCAGTCAAAAATTGTCACTGCTGTGCAGATATAATTTGAATTTCTTTTTAATTCAGCCTCTGGTATAAGTTAGCAAGAGAAAATAGAAAGGAAAATGGAAAGTGAAGAAAGTGAAAAGGACAGAATAATCATAAAATTGTAGAATCATAGAATAGCTTGAGTTGGAAGGACCTTAATGATCATCTAGTCCCGAGCCCCTGCTATGGTCAGGGACACCTTCCACTAGACCAGGTTGCTCAAAGCTCCATCCAACCTGGCCATGAACATTTCCAGGGATGGGGCATCCACAGCTTCTCTGGGCAACCTATTCTAGTGTCTCACTGTCCTCACACTAACGAATTTATTTCTAATATCTCATTCAGAGATATTAGGAACCCTTTCATTTTAAAGCCGTTCCCTCTTGTCCTATCACTATATACCCATGTAAAAAGTCCCTCCCCATCTTTTCCATAGGCTCCCTTCAGGTACTGGAAGGCTACTGTAAAGTCTCCCCACAGCCTTCTCTTCTCCAGGTTGAACAACTCCAGCTCTCTCAGCCTGTCTTAATAGGAGAGGCACTCCAGCCCTCTTATGCATCTTTGTGCCCCCCCACATCTGGACCCACTCTAGCAAGTCTCCATCTTTCTTGTGCTGAGAACCCCAGAGCTGGACTCAGTACTACAGGTGAGGTCTCATGAGAACAGAGTAGAGGGGCAAAATCACGTCCCTCAACCTGCTGCTTACATCTCTTTTGATGCAGCCCAGGATGCTGTTAGCTTTCTGGGCTGTAAGTGCACACACTATTGGCTTGTGTCCAGCTTTTATCCACTAGAACCCCAAGTTCTCCCCTGTAGGGTTGGTCTCAATGAGTTCTTGTCCCAGTTTTTACTTCTGCCTGGGATTGGCCCAACCCACACGCAGCGCCTTGCACTTGGACTTGCTGAACCCCATGAGATTTCCATGGGCTCATTTCATGAACTTGTCCAGGTCCCACTGGATGGCATCCTGTCCTTCAGGTGTGTCAATCACACAATTCAGCTTGGTGTCATCTGCAAATTTGCTGAGGTGCACTTCATCCTGACGTCAATGTCATTGATATGACATCTATGTCATTGATAAAGATACAAAAGAGCACTGGTCCTAAGACATCCCTGAGGGACACCACTTATCACTGAACTCCACCTGGACATAAGGAATGGTCCACAACTCCATCCAGACAATTCCTTATCCACCAAATAGTCCACCCTTTAAATCCATGCCTCTCCATTTTGGAGATAAGAATGTCATAAGGGAATGACAGTTTCTTACTAAGTAACAGAGAATGTCCATGACTTTGTTTTTGAATGGCCCTTTCAGTTAAGGAATTTATCTAGTGACCATACTCTGCCAGAATCACCTTTTTATGTATACATATAGCTTTTAGATCACACTATAAAATATCTTGTGATATACTGTTATTGTGATAGCTAATTCCCATTAACATGTCTGGTCCTTAATTTCTAACTGAGTTTCAAAACTGAAAAGACTGAATTTGTTGATATTCAGTTGAGACAAGTTAGACAGATACCAGAAGGGATGGGGAGATGATGAACTGGTGTTTGAATTTGAAACAATCATCTTCTATTTGACACGAAGAGTCAAAGGCAAGGGTACAGTTTTTATGGTTTTGAATAAATATGTAACCTACATTTGTGTCAGTAATGAAAATTTATTTATGAGCCTTTTTCCATACATTTGTCATTATTACACTCCTTGCCTCTCAATTGCCTCAATACACAGTAATGTTTAAAAGTTGTACAGAGGCTTGAAGCAGTATCATCATTCTATTAGTTTGCTGTATCATGTGCAGGAATACTTCTGCTCTCTGGAGCTTGCATGAGATTTCTTTCTTACAAACAGCCTGTCACAAGAAATATGAGCCAACACAGTTAATTTTTAGATTAAAATATTTGGGAGTTTGCAAAAAAAAAAAAGAAAAAAAGAAATTGTTATTGATGGAGCTATATAAATGGAAATTTATTTGACTTGTTGATACAGAACCATGCTTTGAATTAGTCTTCTTATTAACAAATTCATAAGAGAGACCATGAGCTCAATACCTCTGGGATAGCTCAACACCTCTGGGTTTTGTGAGCTTTTTCTTTTTCTCTCCAGAATAGAGTCTGGGCCAAATGGCAAAACTGGAACTGCCACTGCTTCTAAATGTATGACTAAAATTAAGAAGTCACTGACCAATAATGTTAACCATAATGCTCACACTGTGCTATTGTGACTGCTAACTCTAGCAAAAAAAAACATTTTCCATTTTTCTTTTTAGTCTATAAAATTGGATTAAATCCAGCCTCTATTAAAAGCTGTCAGACATACAGCACAAATTCTCAAGTCTTGGTATAGAGCCAAAATAGATGGCTCATCACTTTCTCACTTGCATTACTCATGTGAGAGAAAAATACCATAGACAAATGGAAAAGTAAGTTTATCAGCATCAGAAAACATGCAGAAAATTATTGATACAGAAATAATTCCAAGTTTAAATGATCCTCATTGTGAATGCTTTGTTATTATGCTTTTCATTTAGTTTTGCTTAGTGCTAGGCTTTTAAAACTAAAATAGATTATGAATTTTCATAGAAAATATACTTAAGCTTTGTGGGCATCCACTTGCTTAAAAAAGGGGGACAAATGGTGTCTAAGGTATCCAGCACAGATCTGTGCATTTAGCTGCAGATACACATTTTTTGCAAAGTGTATCCCACACTGCTGAAGTACATTTGGCTTTTGATTAAAGGTTGTGGGAACTCCTGACAGATGTAACTGTAATTAAAGTTAGAAAGCCTCAAATTACTTAAAACTTTTGAACATAGGTATGGAGAACAGTGCTTGCAGACTCCTCTGGTGGTAGATCTGTTGACTGTTTTCCTTTTTTGTGACAGTGGCAATTTATCTCTTCTCCACAGTGTGCCTCACTTCCAGCTCTGTCCCATGAAGCAGATTCGGGAAACAAGAAGAGCTGAAGAACTGCTCAGCAAATTAAGAACTTGTGTCTTCCACTAGGTAATAACATAAGAAGACCCTGGGCTTACTGTATGGTGCAAAGCATGTATATAATCTTGCCAAGTGACTCAGAATAGAAGTCACACTCCTGCACCACACATCTGGGCCCACATGTTACTGAAAATGTACTACCAATAAAAACTTCCAAATGAAACAATAGAGTTAACACTTAGATAGGCTGGTATCAGTTTCTAGGCAAAACTATGGAAATGATGATGTGTGATTTATTTTGTAAAGAAATAAACAAATATAAAGAAATATAAATAATGACATTTGATACAACTTCACAATAAACGAGTTTTCAGGCTGGTTGTATTTTGTGTTGAAATTACAAATTGGGTTTACAAATTCAGCTATCTAAATGAAATAAATTAAATATTATTAGAATTTTGAATGTTTATAAGTGTGCTCTATTGTTGTTTGAAATACTAAAATTATCTAATAAACATGACAGTCAATAGGAAATGATCATCAAATTATGGTGATAATTTGGCTTTGCAGAAGTGCTGAAAATGGTGAAATTTATCATTACTGATGAAATTTTAAATATGCAAATGAAATCAAAAAACACAACAGCTGAAATTTAGGCTGCATTTATCACAGGGAGAGGAAGATTATACATGGTAATAGTAGTATCTTAAACACCCAGAAAATGGAACTGTGGTGATCTAAGATACTGCTGTCCCAATCCACTTGGTCTTTCCTGTACAGATAGCAAATTGTTCAGTGTAGACTGAAAAAGAAAAGAAAATAGACCCAAACAAAAACCTACATCATTTTCATCTTAGATGAAAATGGCCATTTCATAGCCTTGAATACTGATGCAAAGGCCCAGTAAAAGGTTTCTATAAGGCTTTGCACCAGACACTTGAGCTGTAGGCAGATTTTTGCAAGCCTTTTAAAGGCTCTCAGGTTAGTGTGTGCTGGTTTTTCTTTAATACTAGCTCTGCCTTACTACGTCAGTGATGAGCTTTGCCATTCTACACCTACAGAAGGTTTTAGCAACTAGGATAATCAGTTGCATAGCAGCTGTCCTTGATTCATAACAGACTTGTTTCATAACTTACTGTTTTTCCTCCTGTCCGTGCTAAGAAAGCCACTAAAACTGAACCAGAATTCATGATGCAAATTTCCTTATTTTTCTGAAAGATATCTTTATTGCTGTTTCTGTCTTGTTACTTAATATATGGAGAAGGTGATGAAGATAACCTCCAAAAAAAAAGATAAATCTTGTAATATTTTGCTGACACTCATGAGTCATTACTAAACAGTGAAGTCTTCCTTCAAGAAAACAAATTCCAGCATTTGAACCATGGTGTGAAAGCGGAAAAAGTTTTTACTCTATTACCTTTGAGTTTGTAGAAACTCAAGCTTCTCTTGAAAAAGACATTTCTTCTCAGATTACAGAGAAGACTGCTCTGATTAAACAGCATACCTCTATCCTTATGCTCCTTTTACTTAAAAAATACTTTTACTTGTAGTGACTCTGTTCATATTTACAGGTGTCAGTTTCTCTGAGAGCTTAGCTTCCATGTTTGTCACACGATAGCCATGATGCTGGCTATCAATCCCTTCAGTTCCTTTTTCCATACACTATCACTTTGGGACTGTGATGGTTCATCAGTTAATGTGGGTGTGATTGTATTAGAAAGATAGATTAGCCCCAGATTAATTAAAATATTAATTAATCAATAATAACTAATCAGTAAAAAACAAAGTAGGGTCATACAGCCATAGAATGGTTTGGGTTGAAATGGACCTTAACTATCATCTAGTTCCAAACTGCCTGCCCTGGGCAGGGATGCATTCCACTAGAACAAGTTTCTCAGGGCCCCTTCCAAGCTGGCCTTGAAAACATTTCAGGGATGAGACATCCACAACTTCTCTTGGCAACCTGTTCCAGTGCCTCATCTCCCTCACAGTAAAAAAACAATTCCTAATATCTAACATCTAATCTAAATCTTTCAATTTAAAACTATAACCCTTCCTCCTGTTACTCCACATAAAGAGTTCCTCCCCATCTTTCTTGTCATCCCCATTTAGGTAATAGAAGGTTGCTAGAAGTGTTTCTCCAGGCTGAGCAGCCCCAACTCTCTCAACCTGCCTTCATAGCAGAGGTGCTCCATCTTCATGGCCCTTCTCTGCGCCTGCTCGAGTAGGTCCATGTGTTTCTGGTGTTGGGGGCCCCAGAGATGGACACAATACTCCAGGTGGGGTCTCATGAGAGCAGAGTAGAGGGGAAGAATCACCAGCCTTGACCTGTCAATCATACTTCTTTTGGAGCAGACCAGGAAACAGTGGGTTTTCTGGGCTGTGAGCACATGTTGTGATCCTCACCCACCAATACCCCCAAGTCCTTCTCTGCAGGGCTGCTTTCGGTCCACTCATCATGCAACCTGTAACCACGTTTGGGATTGCCCTGACTCAGGTGCAGGACCTTGCACTTCACCTCGTTGAAGCTCATGAGGTTCTCATGAACAGTCCTCAAGACTGTCAAGGTCCATGTGGATGGCATCCCTTTGCTCAAGTTCATAGCCCTGTCTAATCCTTGACAAAGATGTTAAATAATACTTGTGCCAGTGCCAGCCCCTGAGGAATACGACTTGTCACTGGTCTCCACCCACTCATCAAGCTGTTGACTACAACTCTTTGAATGTCTTCATCCAGATGATTCTTTATCCATGAAGTGGTCCCCCTGTCAAATCCTTGTGTCACTGTTTTAGAGACAACCATGTTGTGCGCAACAGTGTCTAATGCTTTGCAAAAGTCCGGGAAGATGATGCCATGTCCTCTTCTTTTATCCACCAATGCTGTAAGCCTGCCATAGAAGGGTACAAATTTTGTGAGCAAAAATAAACAGCAAAAAACCAACCAACTTGTGAATAATAACAGAACATATGAGGCTCCTCATGTGGGGTAAGTTCTCCTCCTCTGGCACAGTCACTCTGCAGAGGATTCAGAATGTTGCCACCTGTTCCTACAGGCCAGAATCCCAATTTACTGTCACACATGCCTCATTTATAATCTCTCTCAAACACATTTAATGCATACATCAGCTTTGATTTACCATAACAGCTTTATATCATCAGTGTTTTGTTATGAGACCTACATGGGCTTTGCGATAAAATATTACTCTGAATTATTTCAGTTGTCTCTTTCACCCTCTGTTCCTATTCCTTCCTTATGTTATTTTCAGTTCCTAATCTCTAGTTATTTGCTTCTTTATACTACTTTTAGAGATTACATTCACACATCTTCAGGCAAGCATTGGTTACTTGGCAATTGTCTTAGCTCCCTTTTCAGACATTACCTATAATAATTTCTGAACCCAAATTTGCCTCTGGTAAGTTTGTGGTGCCAAGAGATGGCTATGTAAACTCCTCCATGAGGTTATTATATCTATAGCAAAGGCTGGAACAGTCTGAGTGGCTTACTTTTGGTAAGTACACATTTTTCAAAATTCTTATTTCAACAGAACCCTTTGAGCATATCATAGACTAAAGCAAGTCTCTGTTTCTATTTGAATATATAAATAACATTTTCATGTCATGCAGTCTGACAAGTTGCTTAAGGCAGGCATCGTGTAAAGGGCAGTGACATTTCAGCTAAAGTGAGTGTATATCCTTATGGCAATAATCAATATCTCCATTTTATTACTATAGACAGTCTAAAATTTTGTCCTTGACCACATTAGACCCTGCCAGTGCTCAACTACCTTTATGCAATGGAGCGTAAACCTTTATCTAGTTGTTGTGGTTTAACCCCAGCAAACAGTTAAGCCCCTCACAGTTGCGCAGTCACTGCCCCACAGCAGTATGGCAGAGAGAATTGGAAGGGTAAAACTGGGAAAACTCATGGGTTGAGACAAAGTCTAATAGGTAAGG
>VXAY01005166.1:204605-254942 GCA_013399855.1 Oxyruncus cristatus
AGACAAATAGGAAAATTCTAAAAAAAAAAAAAAAAAAAACAAAAAAAAACAAAAAACAAAATAAGGAATTAATTCACTACTTGCCACCAGCAGGTGTTCATCCATCTCCAGGAAAGTAGGACTTCGTCACACATTGTGGTTATCTGTATAGAAAAAAGCCCTAACTTCAAATGTACCCACTTTTTTCCTCAGTTTTTATTATTGAGCAGGACATCATACATATGGTGTGGAGTATCCCCTTGGATAGCTGGGGTCAGCGGTCCTAACTCTGTCCCTTCCCAGCTTTTTGTGCATCCCCAGACTAATTACTGGTGGACCAGAATGAGGGGCACATAAGTCCTTGACACTGTGTAAGCGCAGTTCAGCAATAGCTAAAACATCCCTGTGTTATCATCATAGTTTTGGTCACATATCCAAACCAGCACCACAGAAGCTACTATGAAGAAGACTAATTCTATTCCAGCCAAAACCAGCAGCGAACAAAACAAAAAAACTAACAGAATTTAAAAGTACGGAGTGTTCATATACATATATATCTTCCACAGAGACAAACAGTATAGAAGATAGTTTCCGTTTTCATTCGCGAAGATGGACTATGCTGTCTATTCATGAGAGATTTTTAATAGCAGTTTTATACCAAAGTTAAGTGATTATCCCATAAATATTTCTTAAAGCAAGAGGTGAAATGAATCTATCTATAGTTATTTTTTAAAATTTTGTCACTTTTCCAGTGCTCTTGTCAAAATATCATAATCTACTGACTACCACAAACTACAAAATACTGATCAATATTTTAGTAAATCTTGACTAAGACCATTTTTTTCTTGGATTAATTTCAAAATCAAAGCAGAGTAAGAGCACTAGGGATTTGACCTATGGTGCAGCTTCCTAGACTGGCTGCGTGCTCCACAAGAAACACACATCACTGCTGTCAACCAAAATTGCAGCAATGATAACAACGAGTCAGAGAGTACCGTGAACTCACAAAGGGCATAAACAACACCGACACTATATGTCTAAAAGTGATTTCAGAAATCAGTGTAAATTCTCTGGAAAACAAAGAGATTAGGCTGGTCAGGCATCAGCTGGTGACACTTCAGGTTGTGTGAGCTTTGCATTTCAGTTCTAAATTAATTATCAGCTAGTTGTTATGCAACAATGCACTGCATCCCTATGATATGCTGTTATACTAGATAAAATGTGTACAAATTTAAATCCAAATTCCATCTTTTCTAAAGTAAAAAAAAATATCCTAGCTCCATTTCAGTTAAATTCAAAGTCAAGGAGTGGCAAATATAATTAGTTTATGTCCTGTTATGGGAACCTGAGGAGCAGGTGCACAATTGTGCTCAGTTGAATAGTATTTTTCAAACCAACAGCAGTAAACATTTCAAGTATTTCCACCTGCCTTGTGATCACATCCTATCTCAACGACTGTTTCTCATCACCACACTACTCATAGGTAGCCTGGGGATAGTCCATCTGGTATGTGCAGTGGTATGCTAACCTGTGAAGCCTGTTTGCCTAAGAGCACTTTAAAATACTCAGGGTAGTGTGTTTGAAAGCTAGGCTGTGAGAATGCAAGATGAATCTGTTCAGGGAGATTATCTTGGGGCCTCAAGATGATTTTCATGTAAAATATAAATATAATCTATCACTCTATTTAAAATAAAATCAAAAATAAAAAAATTCTTTCTGTATTACAACTGGCAAAAAGTTTTAGAGGTTTCTCATTGCTGTTTTTTTTCTACTTGTTCACTTGAGAGAATTTTATCACACTTAAATTAACTTAGTTCCAGTTATGTCCCTATTTTCATGTGTAAATTATGTTCCCACCTTGAAGGGTGACATAATAAGGTCTTTAAACTTCTGTATTTCAAACAGATTGTTTTCCTCTTTCAGTCTTGCTACTTATAACTCTTTGCAGTCCCCAGAGAGCTGTGCCTTTTTCCTTGCAATTGAAGGTTTATCTCGAAGACAGGTAAAAGGAAGCAACACTCATTTCTACTCTGGCACAGATTATATTTTATCACTCTACTGCTTGCACAATTTAAAACCATTGGCAGCAAACTGTGATCATCCCAGTCCCGAACAACTTACTCAAGCATCATTTTGATTACCTCTTATAGAAGTTTCATTTCAAAGGGAATTTTAAGTCAGGTTAAACAAATATGGTATATAATGATGAGGATTACCTTAAAACCTGAGCTGATCCAATATTACAGAAATACAGAAGTACAAAATACTTTCCTTTTAGGATTGAACTAAAAAAAAAAAGTTCATTTATAAAGATATCAAAGGTCTTTATTTTATATCACTAATTTTGGTATTGAAATTTAGTTGTACTCTGAAAACTTACGTCACATCAGTTGAACAGCTAAATCAATTTTTTTCACAACTGAATAGCATATTTAAACACTATATTTCTGTAAATGGCTGTCTGCATAACATATATCTGCTCTGTAGCCTCTTTGCAATTTCCTTTCAAATGTAGCTGCATTTCCTTGCATGTTTGATCTGGTTTCAGTATTATTCTGATAAAGCATTAACCATTGCAATAGCTATGCATTCTTATGCTACCGTATAATTTTAGGCAGAAAAACACCCCTTGTTTCCATAAATAACTAATTCTGTCAACAGTGACATGACAGTATTATAAAGCTTACACTTGTCAAACAGTGATAGAAGAAAAACTCTCTTAAAAATAATTACCACATGCAAATATGGTACAAGTGACATTAGAATCAGGCATATTACACGTTTCATGAAAAGAAATCACATTAAAAAGTCATTACTGAAATAGCTTTCAAACCAAAACATGATGTAGTTACTGAAATAATGTAAACTTGGAATTTGGATTTCATGCTTCTAAATGGCACTGCTGAGAACTTAAAAGACTTTACTGTGTTTACATTGTGTTCCAGCCTGCAAAAAATGCTTATAACATCAACTTTTTGTGATACGAGAAATAACACACTGACATTAATCTACACAAGAACATGACAAGTTTCAAAGTTTATGAACCAGAAATGTAAAAAAATATAATTCTCACAAACTGTTGTATTGAGAACAATAATAAATTGTATATGAACTGCTGTGTTAACTGGGAGGTTTTTTGGTGTGTATTTCAATCCCCTGTGAAGGTCCATCATGTTTTGCACCTCCAACTACTACTTCAGACTATGTGAATTCACAATTAAATAACTCAAATCACTAAACTATTTCTGGAAGCAAATAATGAAAAAAATGTATGTACTGGAGGTTTTAAATTTGAAAATACTATTGATAATAACTATAGCTGAAATTTGTAATTTCCAAAATTAAGACAGCATTGACTGTTGTTATCCTTCTGTTTCTTTAAATCCATGATGGGAAATTCAGTATGACTTTTGAGTGGCAGACCTGACTTTTTGACAGAAATAAGTAGCCTCAACATGCCTATGAAAAACACAGTAAAAGTTTAAGCTCTAGAAATAAAAGTTATATTACTAGATCAGCCTAAACTTTGGAATACAAACTTAGACCCTTTATTTCAACTTCACTTCACTGCATCAGCATCCTGGGAATAATAAAGATTTCTGATGACAAATAACATCAGACCAATAAATAAATAAAAGGTATAAGGCTAATGGAAAGTAAAGTCAGCAGCTCACAAGTACTAAGGCGAGCAAAGTAAGAGAAGAGAATAGTTTCAGTCTGATGCTGCTTTCCATGCATGGAATGTAAAAATACACTCTCATTTCATTTGGGAATAGTATCCAGAAAACTGCTGGTTGTTAGTGAACCTGCCATACACCACTCAGGCATGAATATAAATGCAGGAATATCTCTATTACTTTTTTATTCCTTCTTAGGAGGTTATATCATTTCTTGTAAGCACTGAAGAATGTCCCAAAGCTGCACATGCACATCAGAGACAGTATTAGGAATTAGAAATAATCTACATAAAATTCACACTTCTGAACCAAAAGTGTAGTATAGGAGAAATGATTTTTTACTTCTCTTATTTTCAGATTTTATTTACATTTTTTTACATGTTAAAATAGAAGTATTGGGACATATTTACCAGAAGACCTTCTTTATCTGTTCTTAGACCAAGAATAAAAGCAGGAAAACAAATAAAACAAGGAGTGAAAAAACAGCATATTGGCTGCAGATGTCAAGGTGGTGTCAGCAGCAGACTGCAGGGGTGGCCTCTGTTGGGATAGGTGTTGGGAGAGGAGTGAAGTTGAGTGTGAAAAGGTAAGAGAGGAAATGTGTTATTGTTATATTTCCCTTTGTTTGTCCCTACCCAAAAATGCTGCAAATGGCAATAAATTACATTTATTTTCCCCCTTTTAACTCTGTTTTGCCAGTTGAGGTAATTGCTAAGCAATTTCCCTGTCTTTATGTCAACACATTACCTTTCCTATCCTATTTTCTCCCACTGACATGCTGAGAGGAAAGAGCAACTGGGTGGGAATTTGGCTGATAGCCAAGACTAACCCCCTGTGAACAGTTAAAATTTCTTTTTTTTTTTTTCTGTCATCTGTGAAATCCCTGTACATTAGCCAATAAATAACAATACACAGTCAAAACCGGTACTTCTTTATTTTCATCAGGTTTACCTATCATACAACAGTGTTATTTAAATATACATTTTCTGCGCCACTGAAACTTTTCCAAGTATATCTTTACATTTTATAATAACAATAAATATAATAATGAAATATCACCTAATTTAATTAATTCAGCTGTTGCATTAAAATCACGTTTAACATTTGAAAAGCATAAGCAGGAACAACTTCTGCCCTATTAAGAGCAGAATTTTAGTGAAACTCGTTTGAAGTAAATTTTAATTACCTAAAAGGTAGGAGTCTGGATTATGCAACTCACTTTAGATTTCTGTATAGTTGGTAGAGAAAGATAAGCACCTTTGGAAGGTTATTCAACCCACTCTAAATGACTTGTATAAAAGTCATCCACCTTTCTGCAGCTAAAGTCAGGTGAAACTAATCCTCCCACACCTCAAATGAGATTTTTTTCTAAAGATAAGTGCTACCTGAACATCAATAATAATATTCAATCATCAATAGTCTGCTAAATTCATGTTCTCTTGGGTAGGATGTTAACATAAATGTTTCAAAATACATCTACAGTTAACAAAAGGAGAGAAGACAGACAAAAGTGATGTTATATGTTTGTTATTCAACTAGTCCATCATCATAGATAGACCTCTCATAAACATAATAAGCATATACATTCTTCTGTTGTGTTAGGTGTCAGATGTGACATGTAGGGCTGAGTGCAGAGGATTATGTCACACCTTCAAGCAAGATGCACATGACATTAAACATTTTTTGGTTTTTGTAATAAATCAAAAGCAAACTAAAAGGTTGGAGATAAAGGAAGGGATGAGTGCACATAAGTAAAGTAGAGACACTTAAAATCTGAAAAAAATAATGTGTAAAATACAGACCGAAAACTCACCTGTCCTAATCAAATTTACATAATCTGCACAAGTATGTATTACAATGTAAATTTAAGGGAACAGGGAGAGGAATGTTTAATCTATTTTTTATGTAAAACAAAATGAGGCATTTCCTAAGGCATCCCTATGTGACAAACATCCTAGCTCTGTGAAGCTGATTCATGCTCCTAATTTTGCCCTACCTAATTTTTGGTTGTGTTGCCTCAGCTGAATGTCTTCTTCCCTGTGTACCTTTAATACATCCTTCAAGGTAACTGGTTCAGTTCATTTCATCTTAAAATAGATAGCTAAAATAGGCCAAATTAAATGGAAGGCTAAACTGCCAACTCAGATGGGGATTCTTTACTGTAGGATAGTAGAGTTCAGTGAGGTGAATCCCACCTCTGGTGTACTATTTTTGGGGTGTACTATAGCTCACAGAAGTACATAATTACCAGAGTGCATGTGTGTCTGTATGTGCAGTGGAGGACTCTTGAATCAATTTAATTGTTGTTCCTCTTTCTTAACTACAAAAAGAAATCTAGGGTATCAAGAATGAGGAAAAATGGACACATGTATAATCAAAGTAAATAAATAAAAAAATGTAAAATTCCCTTACCTCAAAATGAAAATTTAGAGGGGTAAGTTATTCAGGTACTATTTTAACTACTTATTGGACAGATTCTCTACAAATTTTGAACACTTCCATAGCTTATACTAATTCTGAAACAAGGCTTTAATGGTTACATGAGAATATTTGAGAGATTAAAAACACTACCTGGGAACCATAGTTGAACTTTTTTTTGCAGCTCGATTTCTAAGTGCAACAAAAGATTTTGGGGTGGGGGGGGGAAGCCTATTTACATCTCTCTTGCACTAACTTATATAACAAAAGCCTAATGAAAAAAGATGTTTTTGTGTTTGCTTTTAGTAAGTAATTGGCTGGATGAATGTAAAATCTAAACTGTAATAGATATAAAGAAAGGAAGAATATTTTTTTTAAAGGAAGGGTGAACTCAGCAGTCTTCCTCTGTTATTCAAACTGCTGTGAAGAAAGCAGGACTAATCAGTGAGATGCCTGCTTTTTTAGACGAGGTTGCCATGTGAATAAGCTCAATAATATCTTATATGTTCTTTCCTGGAAGTCAAAGAGGGTGAATGTCTAACTACAAATGGTTTTAAAATACATAGAGATTGTGGTTGCCAGAAAGATGATTTCCACTATACTTGAGTAGTCTATCTGTAGAGATCTTGATTCTGCCTATTTCAATGTTCTAACTCACTACACATAATTTCCTGTTTTATAAAGAACTAAAAAATAACTAAGTAATCATTTCATCATATGCATTGTGTTCATGAAAAAGCATGCGTCAACATAATAAAAACGTTGACCTCATGTATGGCAATACCCCTAGAACAGTGTTTGTACAATGAAGAAAATAATTTTATTTTAATTGGATAACGAAATACAAGATAAATCATCCTGTTCAATTACCAGTAGCAGTATAAAAACAACAGATATGGATTGGACAGGAAAGCTGAATATCAAAAATTCATCATTTGTGTTGTTTCTGTGTAATTTTGAGTCTATTCATCTATAGAAGGAAATACCTCTTCATTACAATTCTCTTGCTAACTTCCCTGCTCTTATCTCTGTTTGAAAAGGTCTTATCCATCTGCCCATTTTACATGATAAAAGAGCACCATTTAAGGCTCTCACAGCTGAGCAGCTAAACTAGGGCTGGGGGGGAGGGGAATGGCTGTGGGGGGAGCCGAGGAACAACAACAAAAAAACACAAAAGAGAGAAAAAAGCCTTATCTATCTTGAAGATCCTTCTTTTACTGAATGTTTTCCAAACTTTTCCCAGAAACAGTGATGATGTGCTTTGCAAAGTCTTCTGCAAACTGAAGTAAATATTTTGCTACAGATTTGTATGAACACTTTGTTCAACTGAATGTTCCTTCTGTAGACCATATGCATTAGTAGTAACACAGATCAGATGAGATGATAAATCTCCCCAACCAAAGGCTGTAATAAAATCTTGTTAAAATATTGTTGTTTAAGACAGTGAAAATTGTCCATCTGCATAACTATTGTTAATGTTAAAGAAAAGTATCCTGATATTTTTTGTCTCTTCCTAGGTAAATGCAGAAAATATAAATATCTAATCTGATATTCTTTGAGTTTAGCTGAGAAAAACTGTATTAAACACAATGTGAGAAGTATATAGCCCTTTCTGCAGAATAACTTTGCGGTTGTGAAATTTAGTTTATTTGACAAAATAATTTTCTTGGAGATGTGTTAGTTGCCTTTGGATCATATTTGAATAGCAATTTACAAGAAGATACAAATGACTAGTGTGGATGTGAAAAAGTGCAAAAGAGGCATGGATACAATGAAAGGACACACTTCTAAGGAAGGGAATCCTCAACATAATGCAAAAAAAGTAATTCAGACTTGCAATATATGGAGTGTCATTAGAATCTTTAAACAGATTTACTACATAAACACATTCTCACATTACTTTAGTTCAGTAATGTGTCACAACACACAGCATCTCTGCACAAAATTATGACTATATTTATTGTGTTGTTCTATCAGCTAGATAAATCAATTATCATATTATCTCTAAGAAATATATTAAGATTTACACAAAATTTATTCTTCTTTTTAAACAGTATTTTATATTTCAGGCTTCCCAAAGCAAAGACAAAAGTGAGTCACCAGGTTCCTTTGTTCTTCTCATACCCACAATTTCCACCTAACAATGCAGCATTCTAAGATTATAGGCCATGGGAAGGAGGAACACTTCCTTTCCTGTCTAGAATGTGACTAATGATGGGGAAAAAAAAATCGAGGATTTCTCTTGTTTAAGAAGATGATATTTTGATGTAAGCTTACATTCAGGTGGCTCTGCAGCTCCTACTCTATGACCTGGCTTTTATTTTATGCAAAACAGGCATTGACTAAAATACAAACCCCATCCTGCCTGTACATAGGTAGAATGCAGAATGGTTGAAGAATGGCATCTCTTTTCTCTAGGAAATAAGTTCTTCTAGCTATTTCTCTCCCTCCTAATCTATTTTCTCCCTTGGTGTTGAATCCCAGACATTGCTTGTATGCAGTGAATTTAACAACAGGGAACATGTTTAGTGTGCTGTAGAAGGACATATGGATCATGCTTATTTGACTTACGTATTCATGCAATTAAGTTTAAACTAGTCGCCTGGATAAGAGTCACCTGACCATTAGACATTTGCTGCAACAGCTAAAACTATGAGAAAATTATGGATCAAATAAACATATGCAATTAATAAATAAAAAGTATTAATTCTTTGTATTAATTGGCTGGAGACTGTATATCATGTAGTTTTAAGCTGATGTTACGGGTGAAGATAGCAAAACTTTAGTAGAAAATCAGTAAACAAAAGCATTTTATTTTTTTTTTTAAGCTGCCTGCAGCCTCAGGATTCCCCAATTGACCCAGACTCCAGCAGCATTTTATAGCTCTTTGCAGGCACAAAGGCCGAATTGTTTCTCATTGTCATCACAGATATCAGGAAATGTATTCGTAAAAATTCAGATTGTATTATTTGTGAGGCTTTTCTGTAATACTAATGTAGTTTATGATATTAGTGTTAGTAACACTGTAACCAGAATAAAAATATTAATTTTGAACTTTGATTATATTACTAAAATTTTAATTAGCAAATTCTTAGTTCTGCATAAGTGTATTCCTTTTATGCCTTAACAATGTTTTCATGGTAATAAGATGTGTAAATAATTTGTTGCACATTTGAAGATTATTGGATTATCAACTTTTTTAACATTGATAAAATATTTCAGATCTTAAACAAATTAGAAATCTTACCTATGCTTTTCCACTTATAAGTAAGTGCTCTTTGATTAAACACTCATTAAAAGGAAAAAAAAACTAAGCTTGTGCTTTCTCTTTTCAAGGTTCATGAGGCATAACTCATGTTTTAGCATTGAGGAATACAAGGTTAAAGACCTATAATATATATCCTCTAAAGACTCATATGAATGTTTGCATAATATTTTATTAGACCTCAAAATGACTCATTGGTCCATGTTATTAAGACAGTTTGATATAAAATAACTTTTACTGAAGTAATCTTTTAATTCACACTGTGGGATTAAAATGACAAACTGAACAGTTGCTCTTTCATCTTGAAAGGCTTGTTATGGTGAAGCATCCTATGCAATCATTGAAATGCCTAGAGGTCAGCTAAACCAAATCCCAAAGGCATAGGACTAGCCTAAGTAATTTGTGCTTCAAACGACATAGGAAATATATCTATTCAAATGTCTGTAGTTTTGTCAGGTGTATGTTATGATCTGAAAGAAGTCTGGTTAATTACTAGCCATAAAGAGGATACTTCAATCTATGCTTAAAGAAGTATACAACAGCAAATTTAATAAATAAACAAATAAATAAATAAATAACTCAAACAGTTGCTTTTCATTCCATCTGAAAAATAAAATCCAACTGATAATTATTTTATTCTCAGGGATTATACAAGTGGATCTTCTGAAAAATTAAATTTATTTTATGGTTTGTATATTTGAGCTAGAAGTTAATGTTATTCTAATTTTTCTGCTTCTATAGAGAGCCTGGTGAATAGGATTCTCTTTACATTTATATTTATGAATGTATCTTGAACAAGCTGAAATTGGTTGGGTAATGGAAAACCATATTGATGAAGAAATAATTTACTGAATGCAACAATAACAAAAAAAGTAGTAATTGCTTGACAAAACACTTTATTCATGTTCAGATACTGCATCAGTTCTTTCAGGAAGTGGAGCAACAAATAGAAACATTTGTAATTTGAGGACTCTTGTGTATGGCAATATCTAGAAAGCCCAGGTATATTTACCAGGTATCTTGGTCTCCAAATCGTCCAGACACCCAGACCTACAAAAATGCACTCTGGTTCTCTCTTCTCGTGTAAATCAGGCAACTTATGGATATTGTATATGCTTGGATCTTAACATAAAGTGCAGTTACTGGTGAGCCTTTATGAAGACTACAACTTTGCATACGTTCTAGAGCGTATTTGTCCCAAAAGGTAAACTGTTGTTAAATATTTTCTAAGCGTAGTGTTGTAAGAAGCAAATGGCAATAGCAGGAAGTTATCGGTCCTTTTTATCTCTATATATGTTTAAAAATATAAGTGTTTTTAATAGACCATTATTTTTAAGCAACAACCTCTCCATTGATCCAAAACAAGGACTAGATTATGCTAATACATCATTAATTACACTATCAGTAACTGAGTAAAAACCAGTTTTTCAGATGAGCTATGTACGTTTAGTTACCTTTTCCTCATAACTTATTCCTAAACTGCTTTTATTTGGTTTACAAGTTTGCATCTGCTATCGACAAGTGTGGGAAATGACATGCTTTATGTGGGGTGGAAAAAGTCCTGTCAGAAATGGACTAGTAAAGAGAATGAAGAGAACAGCCTAAATGCTGTAAAGTCAGAAGTTTTTAATGGTGTTTAACTTGTTTCAATATGGCTTTTTGTATGTTTTTTGCTAAGTCACAGCTTCTTCTTCCCAAAATGCTTTTAGGAAACTGTTATCTCTACTTAGGAATGTGCTGGGAAGATATCTAGAAGTTTTCTTATTGGCCTTTATTAACCCTTTCCTATTGGATGTTAACCCTTACTTGTTATTGGTGGATTCTGTAAACTTTTAGGGCTTTCTATTGGTGTTTTTCTGATCCCCCCGAAGCCTGTATATGACCCTTTCACCACAATAAATCTCCCTCTTGCTCGCCTCTCTCCTCTGGTCTGTGTGGGTCCGTGCTGGGCTCCCTGGGGCCAGGCGGAAGGGGGGCAGGGGGGGAGCATTCACCACCAGGTGATGAGCTGATCACTCTAAACCTGTGGTGCCCCTTGTACCCAAATCACCACCGCAGACAAGTAATTGACCATTTGTGTTTAAAATATATATAGATAAATACAAAAATGACCCTAGGCTGAGTCAACATAAGACAGAACTTAGCATCATCATCAGAGTCTTCAAGGAGAAGTAACTCCCACAAGCAGCACTGTACTTTTTCTTGCCGAGGACTTCAGACACTCAATGTTCTCCTTCTCCTAGAACAAAATATTCTTTAGAAACCAGAGTGACAACGTAAGGGTGAGCATGTTGCCAAAGAGAAAGACACTAGGAAATGTCTTTGGATAGCAATTTCCAAAGGAAATTGACTATGGATAGCAATTTCAACTGTTATTATCATTGATACTGTCTCTGCAGTGGGGTTTTTTTAATTTTATTTTCCTTCCTTTTCTATAGTGATTGGACCTGCTACAATAATTCTTTGATTAGACTGTTATGATATCGGTTAGACTATGATAGATTATTGGTTTCACATATAAGAAGTGTTTCTGTATTTCACGTACATTGCATGGGATGATCTGGTTCATTACATTAAATGGTTATAATGGTTGATTGGTTTTTTCTCCAGCTCCTGAAAATACCTATTTTTTGTGTCAATTGCCAACTCTGTATTTTTAAGCTTGTAAACCAAGAGATTAGCTTACAAAGTAGATCAAGGTGATGCTCTCCGAGGTCCTTTCCAAGCTGTGTGATTCTGTGATTCTGTGAAAGTAAAACTGTTGCCTTTTTTCAATAGGTATATTTTCAGAGGTTTCTACTATTTCATAATTTTCTGTAGTTTTCCTTTGGACCTCTGAAAATGGGTATAGCCTTAGAAAAGGAAAACTGGTTGACTACTAGAAAAATGAAAGAGGAAAGAATATGTGAATAGAGTGACGAGAAAGCGAGATGTTGTGCATCTTGTGAAGAAGATTGCAAATTTCTGTGCAGCTGAAGTGAAGGGTTTAGGAGCTGAAGTAAAGTAGTAAGAAATAGAAGAAGTAAAGTATTTAATGGAGAAATCATTTTATAAGAAAGAAAACTTGTTATCAGAAATAATGAAGAGTTTTAAGGGGAGAGGATTTGTATCTAAATGAGAAAGTCAACACAGGCTTGTGATTAAAGTGTATTTCACTGATGTTAAACCTCTTCTTTGAAGGTAGAATGTGAACTCAAGGTCTTAACTCATGCCTTATTGCCAGGGAGAGAGCAGTCTTTAATTAGAAATAACTCAGAGGAAAAAAAAAGGATAAAACCCCCAAACCAGTGGGTGTGGAATCCACTGTGCGGAGTCTGTATTTTGCCATCTCTCATTTCCTCTGTTTTTCACAATTACCTGTATTTGGTACCGACTTCGTTACAGAAGACATTAGATGGTAGAGGTTTGAGAGATGCTTGATGTCTTATCCAGTGATAAAGGGATAGAAATATTTTTTGTGGATTGTTGAAGAGTTATTTTTCAATGTTTCTAAGAGTTAACTATTATTAATGAACTCTTCTGTTGAAAATATGTATGTCTCAAAATAAGCTTAATATTGCTAAGCGGTTACTGCATTTATTTTTTGTGAAAATACTAGAAAAACATTTGGGTAAAAACAAGCTGTTTTTTCTTAAATTTTCATTGGTAACACAACTTATTTTAAGTTAAATCTGCAGTAGAAATGAAACATTCCTTTTTTCGGGTTTTTTTTACAACATGGAATATTCTGACAAAATATGGGAGAAAATAGTCTTTAATAAATCAAGTTTTTAAGATATTGATTGTTGGAGGAATAATTATTTATATCACAGTATCAGACAAAGTTTTTCCAAATACAAACATATTTATTTCAAATGTCATGGCCAATATTTTGTATTTCATGGTCAAATTCCTGTGCAACAAAGAATCAGTACACATGGAAACCTATGTTTTTAAATTTGATCATTCCCCTTTTAGGATGACATTTATCATTTCAGTCAGCTATTATTCTGCGGGAAGCTGGGGTGGGGAGAAAACTGTGATCCAAAAGCAGAAGAGCCTCAGGTTCTGTACCCTTCCAGTTCATGCATGTCTGCTGTGTGATGTAGCTGAATGTTAAGCTATCCTCAGGGATCTCTTAGTGCATTACAAGATGTGAATGACTTTGTTTGCTGTTACTAAACTAAACCATTTCTGAGAATTATCACTGTTGTGCTTTACCAATGTGGTGTTTCTGCTATCTATTCAACACTCGCTTATCTCTTTTTCCTTCAGGATATGAAACACGTTAATGTCTTTTTTTTAAATTTTTTTTTTCTTTTTTTAATGTGAAAGAGAATGTGTGTTATTTCTGTGTAACCACCACCATTACCCAAAAGACTGTTTCTCTTCAATTATTAGTTCATCACTACAGTGGGGGAAGAATATACATAATTTCTCACTGGTATATAATACGTTAATATAATATTTTTATTAAATTGTCTATTGTATTTATATCATTATCACAAGATTCTTGCTCAGAATTTTTCATATGAAGATTAACAGTTTTTTCTGTTAGTGTTATATTGTTGTTTAGTCATGTTAAGTTGTTGTGTTAGCATTATCTTTCCCTTATCAAATACTTTGCACGCAATACATGCTGTAACATACATGTATATGGCACTACTTTATGCAAATCATTTCAGGATTAAGTTTCTCATCCTTTTTATTAATGTAATACACGTCATATCTTCTTTCCTGGGGATGATAATAAAAGGATTTCTGCTTTTTGATTATAGGTATCCCACTGCAGAATCACATACAGTTCATAATATTGCATAATGGTATTTACCCATCAGCAGGAAACTCATTCAAGTTATCTTTGTTTAGTATTTATGTTTTGAATTTTCTCCCCTTTTGTGTATATGAAAGTGGCTGTCTCCTTCTCTTAAAGAGGATTTCAGCATTTCTCTTCAGGGAGAGATTTTTGAAAGCACCTTACAAAATGTGCATGCCTGCTTGATAACACATAAGAATTCCACTATTGTTGACAGAAAGCTGGAGGTCAGATATGCAATTTCATATGCTTTCTGTGCACCAGCACTTTGGCTGCTCAGTGGTAGGTTATCAGGAACTAAATAATGTCCCTGTTCAAATCAAGGATAGAACCAAATTGACCTTTCAATAGAATTGGCCTTTCTAATGCTCAGATCTGAAAAAACCCCACACATATATGTGTATTCTTAACTAGATACACACAAGCACATTTATATTTCTGGGGAGATGTTAAGCAGCATCTATTCTTGCTGCACTCCAGAAGGGTCAGGAGAGTTGATTCCTGTGCAAATGTTAATCCTTGTCTCAGTGTTACATATTTATTAATTAGACTTATTTTACAGATATGTTACCAGATATCTAAAAATAGATATTTTAATTCTTTCACTAGGTTTGCAACTCTCACTTGCAAAACTGCTTCATCATTCTGAATAATCTTTCAGTATTCAATTACCCTGAATAACTATTGTAATTATTTTAAGAAAATTATGTTAAAGGAATAGAAACAGGCTGTTTCTTAATAACTTTTAGCAAGAGACAAGCTGTTACTTTAGTTTTAATGACAATATCATTTCCTTCTTCCTCATTCTGTCTTTTGGTTATACTTGTGTCATGTCAAGACTTTGCAGTGCTTTCTTGTACCTTTTTCAAATCTTTCTGTGGACATTTGACCACTAATTTTCTATCGATTTTTTTCTTTTTTATTTCCATTTTCTTATTCCTTACTAGCATGATATTCTCATTATGGCGCTCAAGTTAAACTAGAAATCTCTGTGCTATTATTACTACCCATGTACCTCTTTCTTTTCTACACAAACAGCATTGCTACTGAATTGCTCACCCGTTTTTTTTTCCTTTTTCACAGTTATTGAGCTCCTTTAAAATCCTCCAGTTGCTTAGAGTAATATCAAAAGAGGCTGTGTGTATGCTCAGAAGCTTCCTTCACATAACATAACAGATTCAAAACACAAAGTTACTGACAACATATCAAAGCAATACTGCAGTACGGCCCACTGGGAAATGTATCCTCTGGAAGATTATTAAGGATGCTTATGAAAACAAGGAGTGAGGTAACCAGATTTATTCTTTTTTTTTTTTTTTCCTGATTAAGAAATCTTATTTCTAACACATGTCATGAGTAGAACAAGCATAAAAGTAAAACATTAACAGAAACAATGTCAAGTTCATTCTAACCTGAGGCAAACACAGCTGGAATCAACTCTTCAAAGAACAAGGGAAAATAAAAAAAGAAGGAAAAAATAGTCTAGAATCAGCTATGTGTGTAAATCAGTTTATCTCTTCACTAAAAAGTATGCAAAAAGTATAAAACAAAATGATGTCAAAGATCCTTAAAATAATTTGATTGTGTATGTATTTTTAGTAAGAAAATTATGCTCATTAATATTCCAGACATACTTTTTTAATCAGTGTAGATCTTTATTTTTCTTATGATAGCAAAGCAGTATCTTTATAATTTTATTGCCTATGTATATGAGATAATTTAGAAACTTTCTTGCTGCTACAGCTAATAAAAGGAGTGTCATCAAAAAAATGGGGAAGGTGTCTTTGTACATTTTTTTATTGCCTATTCCATTTTACTAATAAGGGTGTTATAAAAAACTAGGCAAGGAAGGAGGGGAAAAAAAGGAAGGAAACTAATCGTTAGAGAAAACAACCACAAAATTAGATGTTTTTCATTCTGGTGTAATTCAGCAGTCAAAAGAGAGACAAACATAATGAGAAAGAAATCTGGTGAAAATTCCCAAAATACTGATTTAAATTTTTTTTTAAAGATTCCAGGGAAAATTTGAGGAGGAAAAAATTAAGTGGCAATTTTTTTATTAAACTTCTACACAAACTTCAAGAGGGAAACAGAAAAGCTTTAACAGTTATTTAACAGTTATGATCTCTTTAACCACCTAATCACAGTCACATTTTCCCTGGTTCTACAGCCTTTAACTAGTGGTTTGAGGTAAATTTATGATCTTTGTGTATGTGTCATACATACCACCTTTTCTACTGAGCTTGGGCAGGCTTATGAGAAAAAAAGGCAAAAATATAAATAGGAATAACCTCTATGATAAACAATAATTTTAAAAAGAGTCAATGGTAATATAAAGACAGAAAGTTCTGTAGTGGGTTAACCCTGGCCTGATACCAGGTACCAGCTAAAGCCATTCTCTCACTCTCCCTCTGCATCTGGACAGAGGAGAGTAAAAAAAAATAGCTCAGGATTCATGGGTTGAGATAAGAGCTGGGAGAGGTCAGTTACTGATTAGCTTCACAGGCAAAACAGACTCAAAGTGGGGATATTACTTAAATTTATTACTTACAGGATAAGAGCAAAAGAGTGAGAAATAAAATAATCTGAAAACCACCTTCCCCCCACCCCTTCTTCCTTCCATGTTTTCCATCCTCCCCCCAGCAGTGCAGGAGGACAGGGAATGTTGGTTACAGTCAGTTGTTTCTGACACTGCTCAGGGAGAGGAGTCCTTTCCCCACTACAGTGGGGTCACTCCCACGGGGGACAGTCCTTGATGGACCTCTCCAGCAAGAGTTCATCCCTCAGGCAACAGTTCTTCACAAACTGCTGCCCCGTGGGTCGCTTCTCCATGGGGTGCAGTCCTTCACAAATGTGCTGTTACCGGTGTGGGTCCCTCACAGGGGCCACGAGTCCTACCCGGGAAAAACCAGCTCCAGCGTGGGGTTCCCTCTCCACAGGCTGCAGGTCTCCAGCAGGACCTTGTTCCATCTTGGGCCTCCCACAGGGTCACAGCCTCCTTCAGATGTCCGCCTGCTCCAGCATGGGCTTCTCCATGGGCTGCAGGTGGGTCTCCACACCCCGATGGTCCTCCACGGGCTGCAGGGGCAGAGCTGCTCAACCATGGTCTGCACCACGGGCTGCAGGGCCTCAGCTCCAGTGCCTGGAGCACCTCCTGACCCTCCTTCTACATTAACCTTGGTATATACACTGTTGTTCACATGTTCTCACTCCACTCTTCCCTGGCTGAAATTCTTTCTGCACAATACCTTTCTGTTCTTAAATATGTTATCACAGAGGTGTCACTATTACTCCTGATCTGCTTGGCCTTGGCCTTGGCCAGTGGCAGAAAGTCCGTCCTGGAGCCAGCTGGCATTGGCTCCACCAGACAGGGGGAAGCTTCTAGCAGCTTCTAATAGTACCCAGCTCTGTAGCCCGCCCCCCCACCACTGCCAAAACCCAGCCACAGAAAGCCACTACAAGTGCTTATTAACAATTCAGCACTGTCCAACTTAAGAGATTGCAAAATTAACATAAAATAAACATGAGATGTCTTGAAGTATTGTAAGATTTTCCCTAACGATCCCTATCTTTTTTATAAAAACTGCTTGTTTTTATTAAAAGTTGAAAAGCACTCATTAGTTTACAGTGTTGCCAGAATTAGCATAAGCTGTAGAAAAGGTCAAAAGACAAATAATATCTAGAGAGTCACATTTTTTAGAATGGGTAATGAAATAAGATTTGCTCTTACATTTTCCTTATTATTTCAGCAACAGACAGTGATCTGTGCTTACTAACAGGCAAAGATTAATTTTTAAAGGCAGAGGAATAAATGATGCAGAACCTCTTGGTTATGAGAGTCTTGTAAACAATTCTGTGTTTGCAATTTTTTTTTTCAGTTATAAGTCAGACAATTGTTAACTTTGAGCTCAGATTTATATGTTATATGGACAGAATTAAGTCAAAGAGGATGTTGTATTAAGATTGGACTTTCATAAACAAAACCTGTTTTAACTTCGTAAAATAAGAGTGTCAAAACCAAAATATATCCAAGTCTTGTACTGTACCTACCTACTAAAGTTTTTTTTTCTCACTTCCTAGATAGTATCTGATATGAAATGTCTTCAGAAAGACAATGCATTAGTTTAACTGGACAAATCCCTGATCCAGTACAATTATTTAAATACTTAGCACTATTTCACAATTTCTGGTGTTGTTCCTTTCTTGGTGGCATCAATAGTTAATAAAAGATGCTTATCAGGCTTAATTATTCTCCTAAAGATTGACTTATTCTTTAAGTAAACTTTACAGGATTCCAAACCACCAAATTCAAATGCAGCTTTCACTATCCTGTTTGCCATAGCAAAATAGAAGTGGCTTTGAGATCTGAATATTCACAGAAGAATGGAATCTGCAATCACCTGATTTGATGACTGTTCTTCACAGCTGAGCCTATTCTACAACAATATCAGTGATAAGATTTTTCATAGCTTACTCATCTGCAGAACTTCTCGCTGTTAATATGACTATGTTTATCCCCTGTCCTATGAATTCTGATTTTAACAGGAAGAATCTGTCTTCTTGATCGATTTACCAGTATTTAGTTGTGAGGGTCTTGTTTTGGTGGGTTTTTTTTGACTTTTGAAACCAATTAGCTGAATTTCAAGTTCTGCAGAAACAACTCGTTGTGTACAGTGTCCTACTGGTTACTTGAAAACTGTGTATTTGTTCTGTTGCATTAGGACTTGGTAAAAATAGATGATTCTAAGAGATGCAGACTTGTTATATGCTCATTGAACATTTATTAATCCAATGCTACCCTATACTCAAAGTCAAAACTTTATGTTCTGAAATAGTTTGCTTTCTCATCCTCTATGTTTATCTACTTCTTTCCTTCTTTAGGGAAAACAAATCAAAAATTGCTTACAACATAGTAATGTTTCCCTTTTTTTGTGTATGTTTTAAGGGCTAAAAATAATGTATTTCATTTGGAGATATCAGTAAATACTTTGTAGTCATGACAAATAACTGCAAAACATGTTCATGCCAAATGCTTCCTTGCCCTCAAAGTGAAAAGCAGGAAGAAAGGTGCCATAGCCAGCTGTCTTTGGATTCCACCATTGCCAAGAACACTGCTACTGTAATTCCATTAGATTATCCTTGAATGACAACTGACTGATTTGGAGACATAGCAAACCTTAAGAGATGCAGCCTCTGAGGGCAACTAACCTGTATACTTCATTTGGAGTGAGGTACACACTATGAATTCTGTATAAAATAATGTATTTGGTTAACTTGAAATTCGTGGTCTGATGGCTTGCTAGCCTGGTACTAGGAGCAGAAAAATTCTCCATCTTTGGCTCTAAGCAAAAGTGAAACACCTCAAGACATGAGGGAAAAAAAATTCCCCAGACATATTAATACTCACCTAGAGCTGCCTCTTCACAAAATTCTCTGTTGTAAACTTGTAAGACCCCACTTTTACTCCCTACTTTGACTGCAAATACAATTGCAATGTTTTAATATTTGTAGATAACATTTTCAAAGTTGCTCAAGTCCACTGGATTTTCAATGAATTTCCTGAGGCAAATTTTAAAAACTATGCTGGGTACTGATACAAGGATTACTTACCACAACGTTCAGCACTACAGAAACAAATCCCAAGATCAATCACGCTGTGGAGGTAAATGCCCAAATGTCTTCAGACAATGACTGGAGGAGAGTTAGGCATCTGAGCTAGGAAACAGCTAGAAGGGAAGTATATCAGCATGTTGTTATTACCTCTTGGAAATCTACCTTAAATATCCCCATCTATAGTATTTTGATATGCAGTAAGGCATAATAAATACTGCATATAATTGGCATTCCATGTGTTTTCAGATATTTCTTCCACAGAAATGGCACTATTTGCAAAGCTAACTAAAAACAAGCTAGCATAATTTTGGACCTGCTCTGACCCACAACTATTAATCACTTTCTTTTTCTCATAAGAAGTTCCATTGAGCATCATTAGGGTTTTATTTTGTCATTTAATATCAAAGGCAGAAATGCATGTACATTCATTCATTTCTCAGTGTTTTTAATGGCCAATTGTTAGCATTTAAAGAAAAATACTGCTTTTTTTTTTTTGCTTTGTTTTTGCTGCTGCTTCTTTTTGGGGGGCTTTGTACATCTGTATTAAGGCTTCATTTACCCTTATTATTATCCCTAATAGATACAGAATCTTTAGTTCAGGTCTTCATCACATAAAGTATTTACTATTGTAATCCTTTGTCAATGAGACGTTTTTATCAATCCTTGTAAGACTTCAGGCTATATAGAAAAGTTGCTGTTTGAAATCAGACTAGCACAAGATTAAATCAGAGAAAGACTAAATCTCAGTGGCATGGTTTTGACTCATATCCATGAATACATAACAAGATTTATAATAATGTAAAACCTTCTCTGTAAAAATATAAACCTCTGTGTAAGCCTATCCTTAAAAACTAGAAAGTGAAAATAAAATTAAGAAATATATATAAAATTCAGTTTTCTCTTTCAATACAGAAATACATTTAAATACGTAACTGACCATTCTAGCAAAAAAAGCCTCAAATATTGTGTTACAGTAACTAGTGTTTAAATTGATGATTTGCGGGTTTTTGTTAGTTTGGCTTTGGTTTTTCTTGGTTGGGTTTTTTTGCTTAGTGTAATTTTTAATCCTTTTTTAAATTGTGTGTCTTAATTTTTCTTTCAATTTTCTAATTGGTAGAGACAGTTTAATTCATGTTCACACAAAAACATTCAGCAAATGGTCAAATATATATTGTGGCATTTAATGAAACAGACTCACTCTCTACGTGGTGTATGTGGGAGTGCTTGCAGTACTAAATGTTAGCTACTTGGGAGACCAGTGTAGTGCATGTGGAACACTAACAGAAGTCAGACAGGAAATGTAGGTGCCCCCAGGCCTGTGGTGTCAGCAATTGGAGCAAGTAGGTTCTCAGCATCCATAGTTGGAGATGCCAAAGTTTTCCTGGGCATGTTATTGCTTCATTAAGGGTATAGAAATTTGGCAGAAAATAAACCCCATTGCATTCCAGTAAGACCTCAGAGATCAGAGGGGCTGGGTGTGGCTGGGCTTAATTTCTGATTATAGCCACTTCAGCACTACAAGTCTGGTCATGTTCAATAAGAACTTTCATGAGAACAGATCCACAAATAGTGCAGTTTCAACACTACAGGTCTGGTGGCGTTCGATATGCACTTGTGTGATCCCAGATTCATGAATCGTACAAATTACCAAGCCAATACTATAGGTCAGTTCAATAAGAATTTACACAGTCCAGAGTAACAGATAACACAGTCTATTGAAACAATTGGGAAAGAAGGTTCAGGATTGCCAGTGATGAATGCACTAACTACAGAGTGTGAATATATGTCACTACAGAAAGTATGGTAACAGAGATCTATTAGCACTGTTGGTGCCCCTGGACTGTAATGTCAACTACTGCAGTGAGGTTCATTCAGCTACTGAGAGCAACCAGGGAGAGTGAGGTGGGTGAGGGGCTCAGTTACTGCAACTAGAGAAGGTAGGACCATGGGTAAAAGCCTGTGGGCCTGGTGCTGATTGATAGGGGCAAATGTCTGTACCTTCCCTACAACTGGTGTGCATGGGGTGTGCATGTGTATCTGACAGCAAACTTCAAACTGGAATAGGCAGCAATTAGTGGGGGACCTGGGTCCAGCACAGCATATCAGAAGAGCAAGGTTTTATCCCGGTGTGCCCGGGGGACTTGAAAATGTAGAGTGCACGTGGGGCAAGTGTGTGAGTGTTGTTTTGTTCCAGAGAGCACCAAGTTGGACCAGTTGGCAGGCAGGGGGCCTGTGCAGTGATTAAGAGGACCCATGATCCAGGCAGAGGTGTTGGGCAGACAGAGAGGTGTACTAGTGTTTGAGGCATCTGTGAATGTGCGTGTGTTTGTGAGCCTGGAGGGCTTGTGAGCACTTGTGAGGGCAAGCTTGTGAGGGCCTGCATTAGTGATTTTCAGCCCTGACCAGATGAAGAGGAGAAAGGGGATTTGTCTATCCAAACTAATGCCTTATGGAAGTCCAACATTTAGCTAGACATATCAGTGTACTCTGTGTGTGTCTCTGTGTGTGTCTGTGGGGGAGGAGGGGAGGGGGTGGGAGTAAATGTTCAGGTTACTACTGATTGAACCTGCAAATGAAGGCAGCAGTTGTGTCCAAGGCCTGAGTTCACAGGTTCACCAGACAAGGATCCAGCCTCCTTCCAAGAAGAGTCCTGAGCCTGAAGCTTTGGAGGTGGTGGCTGCTTCTGACATTCCTTAACAATATGGTTATGGTAATATTTAGCGGAACCTTGACTCACAAAATTACAAAATTACTTAAAGCTGTAAAAGACCTCCAAGTTCATGGAGTCCAACCTTTGAGTGATCACCACCCTGCGAACTAGACCACAGCACTGAGTGCCACATCCAGTCATTTGTTTAACACCTCCAGAAATGGTGACTCCCCCACTTCCCTGGGCAGTCCATTCCCATGCTTAACAACCCTTTCCATGATGAAGTTCTTCCGAATATCCAACCTGAACCTCTCCTGGTGCAGCTTGAGGCTATGTCCTCTCACCCTGTTGCTGGTTGTCTGGGAGAAGAGTCCGAACCCCACCTGGCTGCAATACACTTTCAGGTAGTTGTAGACAGTGATAAGGTCACCCCTGAGTCTCGTCTTCTTTGGGCTAAACAACTGCAGTTCCCTCAGCCACTCATAAGACTTACCCTCTAGACCCTTCACCAGCTTTGTTACCTTTCTCTGGACACCTCGATGTCTTTCTTAAAGTGAGGGGCCCAGAACTGGACAAAGCACTTGAGGCGCGGCCTCACCAGTTCATTGATGAGCTTGTGAACTGGGCCAAGAGGAATCTTACTGGTTTCAACAAATGGAAATAAAAAGTCTCACACCTGGGGAGGAACTAACACATGGATCAGTAAAGGCTAGGGGTCAACAGGCTGGAAATCAGCTTGGCAGAGGAGGATTGCAGGTCCTGATGGACAATAAACTGACAGTGAGCCAGCAATACACCCCTATGACAAAGGTGGCAAATAACCTCCTGGGTTACATTAGGAAGAACAAAGCTACCAAGGTCACAGGAGGTGATTCTTCCTCTCTCTACTCAGCCCTGGTAATGCCGCATCTGGAGTGATGTGTCCAGTTCTGGGTTCTCCAGTACAAGAAAGACATGGTCATATTAGAGTGAGTCCAGAGAAAAGCCATGAAGATGGTTAAGGGTCTGGAACATCTGTCATACAAGAAGAGGCTAAGAGAACTGGAACTGTTTAGCCAGAAGAAGAAAATGCTCAGAGGGGATCTCATTAGTATGTGTAAATATTTGCAAAAAAACTCCAGTGATGGAGGCAATGGGCACAAATTGACCTACAGAAAATTGTGTTTCAACATCAGAAAAAAACTTTTAGAGTGATAGTGGCCAAATTATAGACCAGGATGCTCAGAGAATTTGTTTTGAAGTCTCCCATTCCTGGAGATATCTAAGCCTGACTTTGCACATGAGTAACCTGCTATAATTGAACCTGTCTGAGCAGGAGGTTGGGCTAGATGACCTTCAGAGATGCCCACTGATCTTAACTATTCTGTGATTCAATTATTCTATGAAGATACCCTAAAATGGAAATTTTCTCAATATTACAAACTTTATTTTTATTTTTCACATTAATTAGTGAGAATGAAGATCCTAAAAAGCATAGAGTGAAGTTATGCTGAAAAAAAGAACTATATTAAAGAGGACACAATAAGAGTGCAAGAGAAAACATTGGCTATGTCATGACAAGAACCTTAAAAGGAATCTCAAAGTTAAAATAACTTAGCTACTCTGATGACCTTCTACCTGTTAAAATACATGAGTTATTGTGTTCTACTTTACTATTAATAATTGTCTGTGCCAAATAGGCAGCTATTACACTAAATAATTTAATGTATGCAACTATGCACACATATATAGATGATTTATAGGAAGGCGATCAGAAACTAATCACCAGGAAATAAGATTACTCATGCTGAGAGAAGACTTATATGGAACATATTTGAAATTTAATATTATTTAAAATTAAATTATATGGTGTGAAAAAAACCTCACTTTAAAAAAAAAAATTCGTTCATATACAACTGCATCAGTTGAACTAAAGGAAAACAAAAGGAAGAAAAGTAAAAACAAAAGACCTCAGATACTATACTATCTTCCAGAATTTCCATAATTTCAAATATATTTCAAAAAACACTCTTGTAATCATTCAGTCTGTCCAAAATTCACATTGAGAAAAATAATGTTGGCTAAACTCAGGACGTTTTTGATTGCTTTAGTTAGGACTTCAGATAATAAGGCAAGTAATTTCACTTTTCAATATGCAAAATATGGAGAAAATCACTGTTCATAGCTGGCTGGCATTTTTGCAGCTTTTTAGCATTTTGCTTTATTCTGGAGGTGGAGTTGCTAACTTTCTTTCACTAGAATATCAGATATTATACAAGATCAGAGCAACAAATAAGAACATACAAAATACAATTGACATCCTCACCCCAACAGAGATTGAATCAAAATTATGCAGCACATATTGATCAGGTTTATTGAGTCTAAAAGCAGCACAAGCAGATATCTGAGGCAGCAACTAAACACCATACCTAATTAAACTGTTATCTATATCTTATTTGAATTAATGCATGCTTATGTAAAAATCTCCAGTGCTGTAAAATCATGGCCAAAAAATCATCTGAGACATCCAGACAGAGCTGTCAAGTATGGCACAGGGTTTTTTTGAAACAGAAATTGTAGGACAATTAAAATAACAAGGACAACTTCTCAAATGGCAGTAAATTCTTTCTCGTGATGAAACGAATGTTACCCATCTACATGTAGAGTCCTTACTGATTGTATTTAATGTATAACTGGGAGGACTGTCGACTCCCTTGAGTGCAGAGAGGCCTTGCAGAGAGATCTCTACAAATTATAGAGATAAAAAATCACCAACCATATGAAATTTAACATGGGAAAGTGCCAGATTCTGCACCTGGAATGGGGCAACTTGGGATGTTTGTACAGACTTGGGAATGAGATGCTGGAAAACAGTGCCATGGAAGGGACCTGCAAATTGAATATGGCAAGTTGAATATGGCAGCCAGGAGGGCCAACTCTGTCCTGATGGGCATGAGGCATAAGTCAAGGACTTTGCAGTTTCCCAAGCTCTGCCACTGAGCAGGTGCAGAAGAAGTCCGAAGAGGAGCATGGTCAGGACACCTGACCTTAACTAGTCAAAGTTATATTATATACCACAGAATATTGTGCTCAGTGGACAAACTGAGAGAGTTGACCAGGAGTCACTGATCACTGCTTGGGGACAAGATGAGTATTGGTCAGCAGGTGGTGAGCAATTGTGTTATGCATCACTGTTTTTCTTGCGTTTTATTCCTCTCTCCTTTTCATTACTATGATTATTATTTGTAGTGTTATTATTATCAGTATTATTGATATTATATTACAGTTTACTGTGTTTCAATTATTAAACTGTTCCTATACCAACCCACAAGGTTTGCTACTTTTTTTTCCTGGTCTCTCTCCCTACTGGGAGTGAGCCTGGGGCTAAGTTGCCAGCTGGGGTTAAATCATGATGTCTCATCTTAGTCTTATCTTGAGCCAACTGCTCAAGATGCTTGAGCTGAATGTTCCATTATCACTGGAAATAGAACCAAGAGCTGAATATCATGCTGTCTGCTTTTATTCAAGCCCATCATGGCTTATTCTTAGCTTTCAGAGTATAATGAATGTGAGTGATGATAACACAAGACAATGCAGATGAAAGTAGGAGAGGAGTGATTAGACTTCCATCACTTCAACTCTGTGAGAAAAATGCCAGTTCAAAAAAAGGACTTCACTTTTTTCCCTCTGAATTTTGAAATGTCTTTAATTTTCAGGATTAGAAAAGGTTTATGGCATTACATATGGTTCTTTCTGGAACTTGGGAGTTTCTGTTCCCTCCTTTCTAGACAATTCCCTCAATATTTCAGGAACCTCTAGTATAATGTTTCTCTTTTTGACCAGATATTCCTTCCACAATTAAATACCATTTTAATTAAACCATAATAAAGATAGATAAATTGCTTAAGAATTTTAAGTTTCTTGACATGGAGAATTAGAATTATGAGGGTTTGTTTTTGAGAGAGAAAAAGATACTACTTATTCCAGACTGAAAGACAAACAAGATAGCGTGCCCTCACAGCAAAATAGCGAGTGTTATCCTGGGCTGCATTAAGGAAGGCAGATAAACAGAAGAGATTTTTGCCTTTTATTCAGCACTGGTGAGACCACACCTGGAATCTTCTGGGCTCCTGGGTACAAGAGAGACATGGACATACTGGAGAGTCTGATGAAGGACCAATGAAAGATGATCAGGGGACTGGAGCGTCTCTCCTGTGAGGAAAGGCTGAGACACCTGGGACTCTTCAGTCTAGAGAAGAGAAGGCTCAGGGCGAATGTTGCCAATTATCTCAATATCTGAGGGGAGACTGTAAAGAAGAAGGAGACTGACTTTTTTTCAGTGGTGTCCAGTGACAAGACCAGAGGCAATGGACACAATCTGAAACACAGGAGTTTCCATCTGAGCCTAAGGAAACACTTTTTTACTTCTATGGTGACTGAGCGTTGACACAGGTTTCACAGACAGGTTGTGAAATGTTTCTCCTTGGAGATATTAAAAAGCCATCTGGACATGTTACTGAATAACTGGGTCTAGGTGTCCCTGCTTCAGCAGTGTGGTTGTACCATATGATCTCAAAAAGTCCCTTCCAACTTCAACCATTCTGTAGTTCTGTGAGTTCAAAATCTTTGGTTTTGACTGTGTTCCAAAACAAATATTATAGAAATCCAAGCCATTCCCTTTATATAGGAAAAAGGTGTAACTCATTTACAGTATGATTAAAATGTAGTATAGCATATAGACAGGTTTCTTTTTTTGCTTTTTTTGCTTTTTCTTTTTTGATCATCATCCATTGACAAAGCCAGAAGTAACTGCAATACTTCAATAATAGCCTGTGATGAATTAACTCGCTTTCATGTCAACCTCTAGAAAGCAGGTCTTGTGATACCTAAGCATTTTAAAGGAGTTTGAGTTTCCTTCTGCATAAGTTTGAACACATTAACCACAGTTTTGAAACTGTTCTCAATTCTACCACCTTCTCAAGTTAACAGCTCTGAGCTGAGGAGACTATAGTGGGTTTTTGAGGATGTTCACGCAATCCAAGACAAGTAATCTGGTATTTAAATTCAGAGGATATATATGGTAAAAGAGTTAAAGAAACTAGCTTAATTTACTCTATTCTAAGTATTTACATTTAAGAATAGAACAGTATTGTTCTCTGAATGAAGTGAAAGCTACCCCAAAAGAATACTTTCAAGTCCAATACTTTCAAGGGAAGACGATATATTAACTGCACAAAAGATTAGTTCAATTTTTACATTATAGTAATTTCTTCTTACTCGCAGCAAACTGACTGGATCTCACAATAACTAATATGTTCTTGGTAATTAGCATCCATTTGTTTTACTGACTCCATAACTTGCATTTAAAAACAAGGTTATTTTTCTCCTTTAAATTAATAGGTTTTTTTCTCAATAAGTCAAAAAAATCAAAACTGGATTGTTTGACTGTTGCTCCTGTTGTTTCCATTCTCTCGCATTCTGTATTGTAAAAAGACTAGTTAAGCATGTTTGTGTTACTGTTAAGTGACTTATTTTCACCAGTTTTAACTTGTTTGGAGGAGAGATTGGCTTTCTTCATTATAAATGTGGAATAAAATTTATACTGAAAGCTAATGGAAAACTTGAACATTATTAGCCAGATGTTCATTCTTCAAAATAAAAAGGAAGAAAAAAAGGAAATGAGGAAAAAATTCTGAGGCTGAAATATCTTCAAGCTAGGTGAGCTGGAGTAGAATTTGCAAGCACATAACAATAGACTTCAGAAAACATAGCTAAACAGTGTGTTTGAAACATACCAATATCTTGAAAAGAAATTAATCAGATCTGAAGTGAAATTCCATTCTGAAAAATAATGTATACCACTTCAGTACAGGTCTACTCTTTGGGTGAAGCAATTGGCTTCCTTGGAGTTTGAATCTGGTTGCAGTTTTAGGTACTATTTACTCCTTCAAGCACTCTGTACATTTCATGCATCAGGCTTGACAGACTCTGGCTTTCACAGCCCCCCACCACACTGTACACTCAGACTTTGGACCACTGAGCATCACTGACACACTGCTATGTCAAACACTGTGGCATGCAACACATAGCTTTGCCAGCACACTGAAATCACTAATGTGTTAAGCTCAGACACGATTCTCAGAGAATATTAAGCTCTTTGAACTTAAAAAGAAAACCTCTCAGAGAAGACCTAAACAGGATGTTATACGGTGTAGACATTTGCAAAACTCCAGGCCCCAGAACCTGCTGGCTCACAGGATTGACTAGGAATTTTACTTTAATATATTGATATAGGGTTCTTTAATAGCTCAAGATAGCATCAATAGAATAAGCCACAGGCTTGTTCCCAAGGAATTCCTTTATTAATTTAGGGGAGCAAATAAGGCGACTTGGCCACAGGACACCACACAAGCTAGACAAAATGTTCCACCACAATACTAACTCAGCATATACTATTAATCCACAACACTTAAGGCAAAATCCAGTAAACTTGCCACACTTAAATCAAGATCCAATACACCAACAACACTTAAGGCAAAATCCAACCAATCCCACAACAGTTAAATCAAGAGTCAATTCCTCCAGCTCTAAACCACCCTAAGCATCAAGAAAGGAACAAAGAAAGAGAAGCAGAGGGAGCAAGAAGAGAGACAGAGGCAGAGACATTATGCAGCTACCACCCAAGCCTTGTAGAAGACCAGCTCTCACAAGTCCAGTGACAGGGCTGTGACATAAGGCAAACACATGCCTTTGGTTTTATCTGCTCTGATCCCTGTGGCCAACCCCTCCAGGGGGGGTCTCTGACCCACCAGCCACTCTGCGGTTCCAGGTCAGGGGGAGGGGCAGTGTCCTCACTATCCCTGCCAATCTGAGCTGGGTGAAGGCCTGCAGGAGGTGTGGTTTGTTATAGTTTTCCCAGGCTGTTGGTGACTGACAGCTCCTCCAGGGCTTCCCCATGTGGGTCCCAGGGCCTGCCATGAGGGACACAACACCAACCCACCTCCGTGAGGTTCAACCCATGCCTTCTCCTTCCACACTCAGACACACACTCCCCACAAGTTGGTTCTAACCCAATAATAACTGGTCTGGTGTCTAACAACAATCTACTCTGAAAATCTTTGCTAGCTGACCAAGAATAGCTTCTTGATATGTGTTTCTTCAGGAATATGAATGTAGGCTCTCCTCCTGTTTCTGTGTTACAGTCTTCCTCATGGACAAGAGACATCCTATTTCTAACCAAGCATGAATCCTTTTTAAGCATGAGCCCACTCTGTTCTTGAGCATTTCTCTCTCTCCTGATTTATTCAATATTCCTACAGCTTTGATTTGTAGCTCATTTCATACTGTGTGTTCTCAAGGCACCAGCCTGTCTTTAAGGACTCCAGAAGGCGATGGTGTGCAGTGAAGGTAGACACTTGAAGGGCAACATTGCCTCAATTTACATGTTGAAATATTTAGTCCTGAATTCCTACTGATGTTCAACATTATGCAGTATTGAAATTTTGACCTTCCAGTGAACATCAGTAGCAAGGTTTGTTGGCATTACATAGTCGTCGCAGAATTCCTCAAAAGTGAACTTCTTCCCACTAATCTATGCTTCTAAGAGGTACCTGTAGGTTTCAACATTGTTTCTCACTATCGGCCTTCCTTCCTAAAATATTTTCCTGTTATTTCTCTCATTCAATTCTCCTTATGAACAGTTACTATAGTTTTGTCATAATGCATGACTTTACATTTTTTTGCACAAACTTTAAACATTTCTCAGAAGATTTTGCTCATGACTCTATTACACTTTACACAAGTAAGAAGACTACTGGAGACTCAGGTCTGATCAACACTGGCATAAATTATAGAAGAAAAAGGACAAGAAACATTTTTGATTTTCTCTATTTAATGTTGGTAAAAAAACACCAAGGCCTTTTTTTTCCAGAATAACACCTCTCTGAGACATGGTCATGAAAAGATTGTCCTTCTTTTTTTTCCAGAAATAAATATTTATAAATGACTGCATTATATAAATATCTGTAATCTTATGTGGCAAAACCTGTGATTCATTTACTTCTCAAGTTATAGAGAACATAAAGATTTCTGTAAGATGGTAGGCTGAATGAATCACTAAGAATGTGTCATTTGGCCCATTTAAAAGTTACTGATGTTGTTACATAGAATGTCTCATCTTTGGATCATAATGTCACAATATTTTTTAATGTTGATTGTAATGGGCACTTTAAAATCTGTTTGAAAATTGCTGTGCTCACATTCAGCTAAAACCTGAATAGCTTGACTATAAATCTCAAAGTATTTTAGAATAATACAGTAGATCACGAAAAAGAAAAACCTCAAAAAAGTAGTAAATTAAAGTTACATTAAAAAAGTAACTAAAATTCTTAGTCAATTATCTATGATAGGCATTTTCAAAACTAAAGCTTTAAAATTATTTTAAATTCTAAATATAGAATTCATTTAAATCCATATAGACTTCCTTTGACTTCTATTGCTTCATCAGAGATATTCTTCTTTTACTGTTTATATACAGACTGTCTTCAATAGTGGATTTGTTTGCTGTTTGCTATTTCCTTGTTCCCTATAGAAATGGGTGAATGTACTTTCAATATAACCAATCTATCCATGAACACAAACAACATTTTTGTGTCTCTTCTATGTATTTCATATTAGTGTCATCTTCTCACATTAACAGAATTTTTTTGTTAAACAGAAGATTGACACAGGCAAAGTAGTTGCTGGATAGAAACAAGACTTCGCTAATGTTTGAACTATGACACAAAGGAGAAGTTTCCACCCTGTAAGTCCAGGTGTTTATCTTGACCATTTCTAAATTTCATGGTAAACATAAAGCCACTTGCATTTTCTTATTGTACATCAAATGTGTCAGAAGAAAAACTAGCCCAAGGAAGGAGAGGTGCAAAACAAGAGGTCATTTGACCTGGATGATTATGAGACCAGGACTACCAGGACTATCATAGCACAGAGTGTATTTATCTAGCAGTTTAGATGTACCCTTATTAAAATTGCTTTAAAAATTGAAAATGAATAATAGGCAGTTAATTTCTTTGGACAAAGGTCTTTAATTTCAATATAGTTTTATCTCATGTTAGTTAAATGTTTTTGTTACCTGAAATGTAAACCTAAAGTCTCAAAGTAACAAGTAATAATCTCACAATTAAGAATTTTTTTGTCTATTATGAAAGAAACTTAGTGCAATATTCCAAATAAAAAATTGCATGAATGAAGTATAGAGAAACTACTTAATTTGTTTGTAAGGAAAGAAATGCACAGCATCAAAGGAATATGCATGTATATGATTTGTCATCTGAATTGTTCCACCGTCATGTGTGCAGCTATACAGCAGATTTATCACCTTATTCATCTAGTGGCATAGACTTTTAATAGTATGCATTTGGAACATTGAGAAGATATGCAATGCAAAAATTATAAGCTAAAACCTAGTTATTTAAAAGATAATAAGCCTCTCGAGTGTATACCATATATGCTAAATGTTGCATCATCAGCACAGAAGGGGAATTCTTTCTCTCACCTTTCCTCTCCCCATTTCCTGCTACTTTGATTATTGCACCGCACACATTCATTGAAGATAATAAGAGGTGCTAACTTCATCCTAAAATCTCCAGATTTCTTCATATTTACTGAGGAGCTACAGTCAGAGAAACACCATGAAAAAGAAAGGAATGTAGAACAAATAAATCAGGATTCTGCTTGAATCCTCTTTAGTGATTTCTGTCACCAGTGACAATAAAGGACATAAGGAAAATGGTCTTCCCAGTCTGTAATAGTTTTTCAGTAGTCAACAGTCTTTGCTAATATTGAGAAGTAGATACTAAATGAATATTTTCTTCATTAAAATTGAAGAAAATTATGATATGAAATGATAGAACATAACTAAGAAGACATCCTATTTTAAGGAAAACTGAAAGTTATCCAAAGTGTCCAACAATAGCAAGAATTTACAATGGAAAACATTTTTGTTGTTGATGCCATTAAAAACAAATCATAGTTTTGTTTGTGTTTATCTATTTATTTAATAATCATCTTAGCATAATTATGCCTAGCAAAAAGCCTGAATTGTTCCTAATTATAACCTTTTTCATTAAATTTAATCAGTGGAGTATTATCTGGCATCTGTAATAGCCATGTTCATTCTAATCACATTAGCCTATGTTAGTTGCTGCATGTTTCAAAACACAAGTTAATGTCATTCATTTTGTTTACATAGTAGGCTTCAAATTAAATCCATTCTGGTCTATGCCTTTTATTTTTTTTTCAAACTCCTATATTTTAGTTCTCATTGCCAAGGAAAACACACTCAGAACAAACACTTTCTTCAGTATCAAATTTAATTAATAAATCAGTTCCATTTGTTTTATTGCAGTAACTAGTAGCTGTTGTGTCCCAAACTTAAAATCTCTCTCCTACCTGAAGTTTTCTTGAAATATCATCTTTGAACAAAGTATTGAGTTTATTATTTGTGCAATATTTAACCATCTAGCATTTCAGCCTTAAATAAGGCTTATAAATGCAAAGGTGATGTGCAAATATTTACAGTCATATTATCTTAGAATAATGGAATGTATACACACACATATCTGCGGAATTTACACAGCTGGAGAAAATCCTTCATATTCATCGATATTAAAATTTACGCCTTGTTTTTCATTCATCTGTTTCTTTACAGAAATGAAAGAGCAGGAGTGTAATGCAAGTTTTTCTCGTAAGGAACATTTAAAGCTTCTGATGTGGAGTCCACAGTATTTTTATTTTACTATGTTAAGAAGCATCTTCTAAAAGTTAACATTTTTGATAACTTTTAATGAGTACTGTCATGAGAAAATGACTTGCCTCCATTCTGTCTTTTTTGATCTCTCCCAGTCCTCACTGCTAGTGTTATGTTTTAACAGATATTTTATATGTATTTTGATAATGTTACTTCCAAAAGATGTATGACTAGTGATTTTCATTACATCCTTCCATTTGTCATCATGCTGCTATTGTGCCACTAGTGCTCACTCTCTCACATTGTGGGAATTATCCTGAGAATTCTACACCTTTTTCATATAATTCTGACACTGATTTATCTATTATTTTAGCATTAGAAAGAGGTAAAAGCATTTAATCATAGTGCCTCTTAAAAGCATTAGATTTACATTTGGATCTATTTTCAATTTCTCTTGGGGTTTGTAGGTGGTGTTCTTAGTCAAAGGCAATGAATTACCTGACAGTGACTACACCCATGTAGTACTTCCTTCTCAAGATAAAAAACATCACATGCCCCAGTGTGTATTTTAGACAATTTATACTAGAAACTGGCAGGCACACTTGACAGACTACCTCTAGGCATCACCTTACATTTAAAAAAAAACAAAACAAAAAAAACAAAAAAATGAAACCAAAACAAATAAACCAAAAAAAAGAACCCAGTCAATGTTTTTCAATGAACCTGCTATCTTTCAGGTCACTGCATTTATAATTGACTGAAAGATTGCACATTGGCTTTTTATTCAACTTCTAAAATGTGCCCACAGGACTGAGCGATTTTTAGAGTCAGTGTAAATGGGAAGAGGAAGACAAGGGCCACCGTACAAAAAATGTTACTGTCTTGCAACACCGAGAAGTTCAGTGCATAAAATGGAATTGTCTGCCGAGTTGTAAGAGCTTTGGATTTCTAACAGGGCTTTAGAACCATACAGTTAAGAGCAGACAACTTTGCTATAAACATGAACTTCAAAAGATGTCTTTCAGTCCATTAGTGTCAAAAGAAATTCTATAAAGACCAATTTCAGCAATTTTTGTGCATTAAACAATTTAAAATAATGCAGGAGAGTGGGTTGTGACACAATCAGCATTGCTCTATATAGCTGTGGATTTCTAAGGCAGACTTTATTCAATCACTCCTTTGTATGTTGCATTAGCTGCCCAGTTTGAATTAAGTAATATTATAGACTTAACAAAAATCAGGTTAAAAGACTCTTTGTACGGGTTAGAAAGTCAACCACTCACAAAAGTTAAAAAAGTTACAATTGAAATTCTGGTTACCTTAATTTGGTCCTTCCATGTACATATGGTCTTTAAATAAATCCTCTCATATGCTTTTTTCAGAAGCTGTCAGCATCACTTTGTGTGTGGAACAGGCCGTGCTTATTTAGAATGCAGCAACTCAATAATTTCCTTTCTTTTCCCCAATAAACATATGCCTTATTTATGACACAATATTCAAAGCAGATTCAGAATACAGGAGTAATTCCTACTGGAATTTTTCCATGCCTATTTACTATAATATACAACATTAAACACTAATGAATTCATGTTAATGGTATCCTTGTGAGAGAAGTATGCATCATTCACTCCACTGTACCATGTGAGAAAAAAAGGCGCAGAGATATTATCCTCTCTTTCAGAATTTATTTTGAGAGGCATGATCTGATTTTTCATATTTAAAAACCACAAACCACTGAACTGTGATTTAACTGCTCAGAGTAGAGAAAAGAAAAAAAAAAAAAAAAGTGATCTCACTACCAGCTCTGACTGTGCCTTTTGCAACAAGGGTTTTACAGGATGACTAGTCTCAGGAATCTGGGATAGAATTAATCTCATCTGTACATAAAGGGGTGTCTGGAACTAATTTTAAATGTTCAAATCAGTGTATTTTGGAGACTGACTGTATTTCCTAAATACAGCTCTTAAGTGTCATTTGAAATATCTTAATCTATATGAGATCTCAGTTCATAAGACCTATTCATGGAAGACCTACACCTGTCTGCACTGGCATCTGGAATCCAAGTTGGATTTGCTAGTCTCAATGTCATTAGACACTTCAGCACACACAAGGCTGAGCCTCACCCTCACTTGTATTTGAGGGAAGCTGCAGAGCCGTTAACTCATCCTAAAAATTGAATGGAGTATCTCTTTAGCAGGATCCAGCTGACTGAAACTGTAGATGTCTCCTGCTGAATGAGTGATGGTGAAGCATCCTATCAGGTCTGCTCATGCTGTTTCAGAAGAACACACATGCCCTGCATATCTTTTGTCATATCTGTCAGTCATGTGTAAGACTCTTCAGATTTTCAAATTGCACAGGTCTGATATATAGATACCTGAGTTGAGTTCCCTGGTGAATGACTGAGTTCATCTTATGATAAACAGCTAACATGCCATTGGAATTTATACCTGAAGTGAGCTTCATAGGCATTTAAATATGGAAGAGTTATTTTCTACAATGTGCCTTATTTTCTCTCTCAGTCAAATTCTTTCCTGATTGCACCTCCCCATGTCTGTTCTATTCTACACACACACTGGTGCATTCCTTCAGCTTCTTTTCCTTGTGCGCACCCCAGTAAAATATACTTGACACCACACTGACTACTCATAGCATATATTTTGACTTTGTTGTCCACCTAATTATTGTTCCACTTAGCTGTTCTACCTTTTTGTTTCAAGCTTTTTGCCTCAGGATACTTTTTCTCGCTGACCCTGGTTCATCATCAGATTCATGTACCTTGTTCTCCTCCTTTCTATCTTCTCATGGATCTTCTTGGAGATTGGGACACATGCTTTCTGTCTTTAGTATTTTGTATCTTCAACGTTGTGTTATCTCTTCTTCCCACTATGAGAAACTATAGACAATTTAATGAAATAACAAGAAAGTGCTAAGTGCTAAAAACTGTGATACCTGAGCCCATTTTGGGTCAGAATGAATAAAATCAATCACGAATAGGGAAGTCTTTTCCTTACTCTCATTCCTAGATTTATGTAGGCTGGTATTTTCCAAGGAAAGATATGACATAGAGCTTCTCAGGCAGAATGGCTAAAATTAAGTGGTTTTAAATACTACATGTGGTATTCTCAAGTAAAATGTTAATTATTTAATAAATACTGTCAGTCTTCACAATAGTATATTTTCACATCAATTGCCAGAATATTCATGGAAAAGAGAATAGAGAGAAATTTGAAGGATACCTTGACCATTGCATTTCAAAATGCTAGGAAATAATTACATTGGATAAAAATGGTTTGGCTTTGCTGTTCTTCTGAATAGCTAGTGGCCTACTTACAGGCCTATTTATAAGCAAATTTGCTTGAATAGAATGCTTTAGAGCTGTTCAAAATGGAGCCAAGGAGTGAACAACCACCTGAGCAATGTAATCTGCCAGGAGCTCAACTTTTGATCTTATTATCTGGTCTTCATCTATTACTCCATATGTATGTTCCAGAGTCACTTCTTCATCCTATCTGTTATGCTGAAAAGGAATTCTGGCACTCATTCTTCAATACTTTATGGTTAAAGAAGGAAAAGGGGAAAAAAAAAGAATTAAGCTGGCTAAACTTACAGCTGAATTCAGTGGCCAAATCACGGAAATCTATACTATTGACAAAACAAACAGTTTTGTTCATGAGTCCAAAGTGCTGGTCCATAAAACAGGGGTCTGCTGGCTACCCATAGGTCTGTGGTCTTCCCCTCCAGAGGTCTGGCATATGCTGTAAGGCCTCAAATGTCAGTAAATGCCTGCATTAGGTAGCAGAATTGAAATTGTGATTCCTGAAAGTTCTGACTCCCCAGAATGGATGCCTCAAAATGGCATCTTTTTGTAAGCTAGATATCAAAACAAACATCACAGTTAGTGGAGGCCTAGTCAATATTGTCAGTGAAATCTTTTACACCAATGAGCTTACATAGTTACTATTATAATACTTGCTATGTTTATGAACAATAACAAACCCAGGGCTTATAAGGCACTTGGATTATGCATATTTTTTGAAAGTCAATAAAAATGCACACAAATGCTGGAAATGTTTACTTCAACAGGAAGTTAAAATCATTATGAGTAAGTAAATGGATGCAGGTTATCTCCCTTAACTTGCTATTGAAATTTTAACTAGAGACTTCCAGAAGCTAAATCCATCAATACTGAGGTTCAAGATAACATGGAGTCTGCAGGCAAAATGGTTTATATTGCAGGTTGTTCAAAATGGGAGCACATCATCATCACTCAAAAATAATGTAATAATAGTATCACTCAAAAATAATGTAACTGCAAAATAAGCTACAAGGATAACCATAAGAAACACTTTAAAATTATAAGCATCATCTCTTATTTGCACCTTTATAGTTTAAATATTCATAAAACCACAAGAAGGAATTGCGTCAAGAGAGAAGGAATGGCTGTTGCTGGAAAGCATGTGGAGACACATCACATTATATTGAGAGACATCAGGTACGTATTGTATTACACAGTTAGTGAGTTAATTGACACACATTCCACCCTAAAGAGATATTAACAGTTAAATGAAACTTTCATGTACACGTTCTTCTACTTTCTTACAGTGAATTAGATCTTCCATGTTAAATTCCAAATTTGTAATGCTTGTGCACATCAGAAATGCTTACTTCCACAGGAGATCATTTTGCTTTGTGACTCTTCAGAAACTGATTCCAAATTTTCAACCATGAAACTCCTTATTTTCAAAATCTGCTGTTTTGTGTTACAGATCTATGCTTTTTGCACCTTGTTTAACTCTCTGTTCTTCTATCAGGATTTCCAGATTGAAACTAAAATCTTAATTTTTTTTTTTAATTAGAGCACTATTAGTACTTCTTTTCTATTCAAAATAATAAAAATATAATAAAAATAATTAATTCTGGTAGATATGTGGCATTTCAGAAACTACTACATAAATATTTTCATATTTGTGTTTCAGATGGGTTACATAAAATTAAAATGTGTTCAGAAATGTTCAAGCACAACGCTGTAATACATGGCAAATATGTGTTGCAGATAGAATTTTCTGATTTTCATACTCATGTTAAAAAGATTATAAAGATTAAAGTTGAATATTCAAGACAGCAGGAGATTCAATAACCTGGATCCTTTAGAAACCTTTCCAAGTAAAAATATGACCATTTGGCTTACAGGGGCAAATATTTTACCAGTAAAATTTTCCATAAGCTTATTTTGAGCAGTTTTGTTTTCATTCTTCTTAAAAATTAAAATTTTGTTCATAAAACATAAAATCTTCAAGAAGATCTAAAGAATTGTAGACTTGCAAAGGCTAAAATGTGTACATTGAGATATACAGAACAGATTTCAAAGTTAGTGTGTTCAAATAGTAGATGTATTAGCACACACAAAAAAAGCCTTAAAAAGGGGAAAAAGAAATCTAAGTCACAAATAAAGTATAAAGAATGAAAATAAAGAAGTTGGAAAATGTAGCAGCAACTATCATTCTCTAAATAAGAAACACCCACTATCAGATTAATCTTCTGTTTCCCCACCAGACATCATCTCTAGCACAATTTCCCTTGAGAAACATGAGAAATATGTTCAGTAATATGTGTGGAGAAAATAGTGAAAACAATAGAGGTGGAATGATGATTCATCAGAAGATGATGAAATTAATAAAAGAGAAAAAACAGGTTAAAAATAAGCTGTTGACTTGAAAATGCATTGGGTATTCATATACACACATGTCAAAGTAGCATGAAGCTGGACAGAACCATGCTTTATTTTTTTTTTAACCCTGATTACTCTTAAATAAAAATGCAGATAACTCTGTGTCAGAGATAGATCACAAAGATTATTTTGCCTCTTATTGCATGCTTCTAATATTTGGTTACCCCAAAGAGTTTAGGCTGCAGAGGAAAGACATCCAATAACCCAACAGCAATCTCTTTTGGTTTTCTATATATTTCGCCATTTTCCGTCAATTTGGCACTGGTGATTCTTATCTATTCATAAAGTGAAGGTATTTTAGTGACTCACTGTCCAGGTAAGTTTAGCATGTATAGAATTCCATCAGTTTTCAGTTCAACCTCATGCAGCCCCAGTGAGTTGAGCAAAGCCTGGCAAGACTAACAGATTAATCTCCAGTGGAAACAGAAATCACTCAGTATCTCTGAACTGCAGCCAAGCTCAGGCATAGGGTAGAATATATTCCACAAGCTAACAAACTCTTTAGTATGCATGGGAACCTGTGTGCCACATGGAAGTGTCAACTGTTTTTATGAGATGTCAGGATGACAAAGCATAAGGATTGAGTTTTCATATTATTAATAATTGTTATATTACTCATTACTTCACTGATTTGATGGAAGTCAGCAAAGTGAGTGAGGCGTACAGAATAGAAACATACATCTAGGTATAATCCATGTAGCAAACTTTCCAGTGACATTACACCAGACATGTTTTAGAGTATCCATTTTAGTGAGTATTAGGAATTTGTTAACTGTTTCAGAAGAAAAAAAAGTACTGAAAATTCAATTTTTATTTTACTTCAGAAAAGAAAACAAGAAAAAAAAAGTAGAAAATGAGTGTAGTGGGTTGACTTTGGCTGGACACCAGGTACCCACCAAAGTCACTCTGTCACTCCCCTCTGCAACTGGACAGACAAGAGAAAATATAACAAAAGGTTCATTAGTTGAGATAAAGACCAGGAGAGATAATTCATCGATTACCGTCATAGGTAAAACAGACTCAAAGTGGGGATATTAATTAAATTTATTACTAGCACAATCAGAGAAGGAGAATGAGAAGTAAAATAAATCTTAAAAAAACACCTTCCCTTGCCCTTCCTTCTTTCCCAAGTTCTACCTCCTCTCTCCCGAGCGGCACAGGGAGACAGGAACGAGGGTTATGGTCAGTTGTTTCTGCCGCTGCTCAGAGAGAGGAGTCCTCCCCTGCTTGGATCCCTCCCACAGGACAGAGTCCTTCACAAACTTCTCCAGCATGGGTCCACCCCACAGCAACAGTTCTCCATGAATTGCTGCACTTTTCAACAGGGTGCAGTCCTACAAGCACAGGCCGCTCCAGTGCAGCTGCCCCACAGGACCATCAGTCCTACCAGAAAAACCTGCTCCAGCACAGGTTTCTTTTTCTGTGGGTCAGCAGGTCCCGGCTAAAGCATGGGCCTCCCATGGGATCACAGCCTCCTTTGGGCATCCATCTGCTCCAGTGTGGATCTCCTCCATGGGCTGCAGATGGATCTATGCGTCTCCATGGTCCTCCACGGCCTGGTGGGGGACAGCTGGTTCACCATTGTCTGCACCACTGGTTACAGAGGACCCTCAGTTCCAGCATCTGGGACACCTCCTGTCTCTCCTTCTCCACTGAGACACCTTGATGTCTGCAGAGCTGATCATGTGTTCACACTCTGCTCTTCTCTGGCTGCAATTTTCATCTGCACAATAACTTTTTTATTTTTTCCTTCTTAAATATGTTATCACAAAGGTGTTACTCTCATTCCTGATTGGCTCAGCCTTGATCAGTGGCAGGTCCACCCTGGAGCCATCTGGCATTGGCTCTACCAGACATGGGGGAAGCTTCTGACAGCTTCTCACAGAAGGCACCCCCGTAGCACCCCCACTACAAAAATCTGGCCACTCAAACTCAGTACAATAAGACAATATGACAGAAACATGATCAAATCTTAGGAAGTGGAGGTTTCTTTTGCATCCTTACTTAACACTTGTTTGTGATAGTAACTCAAATTACTTATAACCTGAAACCTAGAACTCAGATTTATATGCAATTACAATTTTTAACTCACATTCTGCTGCCAACACAAACTGTATATTAATTAACACTAAATCTGTGTTCAGCATTACAATTTGTAATTTAAGGTGATCGTAAGACAACATCTTAGCAGTATTTATTATACATTCACTACATACTGAACAAATAATGTATTTAAGAGAATTTTACTCTTCCCTCACAACCAAGAATTTTCAGGCTGAGAACTGAGGAATCCTCACTTTGGCTCTTCTTGACAGATTCTCTCTCCCTTAGGCAACNACTTCCACATGCATATGTATTTTACTTAGGGTACCACACTAGGCATACTACATAAAGTTGTCAGGAAAACTGAACAGGTTTTTTCCCACTTCTATTAGAGACATTGTGAGGACTTCAACAAACAGTGGAGCAACAGAAGGAATAGCTCTGTGCAGGGATGGTCAATACTGCGCCCAGTCCTGTTCAACAACCTCATTAATGATCTGGCAGAGTACACACTCAGCAAGATTGTTTATGACAGAAAACTGGGAGGAGNACATATACTGCATAATGGATGGGAGAAGGGAGATGCCGCAGATGGTTCTGAGACAACACATAGCAAAGGAATGCCTACAGGTCCACATACTGCTGTGGCCAAAACAGAGTGTTAAACACTGCATAAAACTTAAGTGTATGTAAAGATATATGTATTTTACATATATGTGTGCATATGCAGTGGTGGTTTGGAATAAAGGGGCACCACAGGTTTGNTGTCTGATACACCAGAATGTTATGCTGTTATCCAGAGGGACCTTGGATGAGAAGCTGGTGCGAGACTTTTTTCAGTTGTCCCCAGCGACAGGAGCAGAAACAATGGGCACAAACAGAAACACATTTGGTTCCCTCTGAACATAAGGAAACACTTTTTCACTGTGAGGTTGACCAAGCACTGGCATGAGTTGCCAGGATAAGTCTTCTTCCTTGGGAATATTGAAAAGCCATCTAGATGCATTCCTGAACAACCTGCTCTAGGTGATACAGCTTGTGCAAGGGAATTGAACCAAATGACCTTCAGGGGTCCCTTCCAAACTTAAACATTCTGTGATTCAGTGAAATGCAGAATCTGGTAACATCTCACATTTAAGTGTCTAGTTTTACCATTTTTGATCCTGACCACCCAAACTAATTCTCTACATGGCTCATGAACAATCAGCCAGAAATGCTATATAATAAACAGCTCCTAGTAGAAGTGTTAGGATTGTGTTTGAGTTTTCACTTTTCTAAAATAAGTTTTGGAACCTGGATGTAAATTACATGTCTTTATTATTTTAGGACCAGCTCCATTTATATATTTTATTTTATTACAAATATCTAGAAAATACAGAAAAAAAAAGTGGTGTGGTTTTTTTTTTTTTTTTCCTAGAGTAATCCAGTTATAAGGGCACTTGCATAAGATATAATCCTTTCTCAGAAAGATATTTTGCAACAAAAACCCAGAAAGGCACCTTGCTGTCAGGTTGCAGACAGCAATTCATGAAATACATTTATGAATGTTAAATGTTTATGATGGTCACATGTATCTCTTTGTTTTTGAATGAGTAGCAAAATCCAATTATTGATAATAATTGATTGTATGGAATATTTACAGAAGACTGTATTTTTCTTTAAATAGTTGCTTATTTGTAAAAATGGTAACTTACTTGTGGTTTCACGGGGAAAGAGTATAATGGTTACACATTACTGAAGGAACTACTGGGCCTCTGGAGCTTCAGAAAATGTTATCATAGAATCATAGAAAGGTTTGTGTTGGAAAGAACCTTAAAGATCATCTGGTTCCAACCCCCTTGCCATAGGCAGGGATGCCTTTCACTAGACCAGGTTGTTCAGAGCCCCATCCAAGCTGGCATTGAACACTTCCAGGGATGGGCCATCTACAACTTCTCTGTTCCAGTGTCTCACCACCTTCACAGTAAAATTTTTTTTCCTAATATCTCACCTAAACCTACTCTCTTTCAGTTTGAAGCCATTTCCCCTTGTTCTGTCACTACACGTGCTTGTAAATAGTGTCTTGCCATATCTCTTTTAGACTCCCTTCAGGTACTGGAAAGCTGCAATTAGGTCACACTTAAGCCTTCTCTTTTCTGGGCTGAACAAACACAATTCTCACAGCCTTTCCTCACAGGGGAGGTGCTCCATCCCTCTAATCAACTTTCGTGGACCTCCTTTGGACTTGCCCCAAGAGGTCTGTATTATCATCATGATTTTTTTGGGAAAGTTTTATTTTTCATAGAAAAGTACCATTCTGAAGATTTCTATTGCACCAGAATGAGATTTGCAGTCACATCAATTCTAATGTAGTGCAAAAGATACATTTTTTTTCTTAACGGTATCCTGGAATTCCTTAAGAGTACCAAACTCTGATCACCGCAGACTATTGAATATCTAATACATCAAATGCTTGTGACTATAGTTATACACCGCAAAATATATTTTTGAAACCTGTGTGCTATAAAGAAGTGATTTGAGAAAAGACTGGCTAGAAAGCTGGTAAAATGATTTTAGTATCTACTGTACAAACGTGTATATGGTGTTTCAACTCCTTTACATTCTGAAATGTATGGTTTGAACCATCTCATATATTCTCCAAGTACTAGTGACAGATAATAATATTGTAGTTCATAACTACTACAGTTCTCCCTTTATAGAAGAACAAATTTAAAATTTTATTACTTTTTATTGCTCTAATTTCATTTTTATGTTATTCTATTTTTAGACACTTCTTTAATGCGCGCATTCTGAAGTTAAGAAAGGATTGCCAAATTCAGTCTAGAAGCTAAGTGAAAATATAGTCTTATTCTGAAGTGTGGAAGGTTATTCTTATTGTCTCATCAATTTCTCTTCTGGCAGTACTGATGCCTTCCCTTGAACACTAAATTGAAGGGATTATCATTACAGGCATGCTCAGTGTATATATTTACACTTCTAGAAGATAAGCACAAAGTGTATTTACTTACATTTCCTTAAGAAGAGAAGCATTATAGGTTATGGAACCTTGTAACCAGAAGTGGTCATCTTCAACCTAACCTTGTAATACTATATGTATTTCATCAAAAAGCCTGAAGATTTAGCATATATCAGGAGGTAATTGCTCTTGAAATACTGGAGAAAACTGTAGAAGTTTCTGGTGGTGTGACAAAAAGATACATTCTTGACTCGGCACTAACTAGTATACATGAAAGAAAGTGGTATCACTGCAGGTAAAGGGTTTCAGAGATGAAGTTTTCAAGCAGCACAATGTCCATGAGAAAGGGCCACAATAAAGAGAACCACATAAAATACTGCGTTCAGTTCTGGGCCCCTCGCTACAAGAAGGAGGTTGAGGTGCACAAGCAAGCATGTCCAGAAAGGGCAACAAAGCTGGTGAAGGTGCTTGAGCAGAAGTTTGACGAGTAGCAGCTGAGAGAGCTGGGGCTATTTAGCCTGGAAAAACCAGGGCTCATAGAGGAATGTCTTGCTCTCTGCAACTACCTGAAAGGAGGTTGTAGCAAGGTGGGAGTCAGTATCTTCTCCCAGTTTACAAGAGACGAGAGGACATGGCCTCAAGTTGTACCCGGTGAGGTTTAGATTAGACATCAGGAAAGATTTCTTCACAGAAAGAGTTGCCAAGCACTGTCACAGGCTTCCCAGGGAAGTGGTAGAGTCACCACACTTGGAAGAGTTCAAAAAATGTGTCGATGTGGCACTTTGGGGCATGGCTTAGTGATGAACGTGGTGGTGCCAGGTTAATGGTTGGAATCAATAACCTCAGAGGTCTTTTTTCAACCTAAACCATTCTATGATTCTACGGTTACTATAACTTGTTTATCTCAAAAGAAGCTATGATTTCTTTTGTGTTTTCTGAGTGGTGTCCCAAGCACATTACCAATGTCAAGACACTAGGAGGGCCTTTGGCTCCCTGGTGTGGGGCTCCAGAAGTGTTGTTAGGTGGCCAGTGCCCATTCCACCACCCTAGCCAGAAGCCAGGGAAGAGGGAGGCATCAGGGCAGCCACAGTCCCAGGCACCGGGCACCTCCCTGGAGATGAGTCAAGGTTGGGCTGGGATGTGCACCCACAGGAGGGTCTGGCTCAGCTTGGAAGTACAGAGCTGAGGGGAGCCGAAGACAAGCCCTGCCGTGGCATAGTTGGGGCAGGGGCTGCCAGTTCCTGGTGGGTGACACTGAGTCCTGAGCTGTGGGCAGGGTAGAGCAAGATGTAGGGGACTGGATAGGGGCAGTCAGGCCTGGTGGTACCTCCAGGACCTTGAAACAGATAATTCTGTGATTCTGTGATAAGCTCTGATCAGGCTTTCATTTCTCAAGGAAACACGAGTGACCTTTTTACATTTTAAAAACCTGGGTCTTTTTAAAAGCTGTTTGAGAATATTTGTTTTTCCCAGTTACAAAGGTTAAAATCATCATCTATTCTGACTTCATATCCTGTTAGGACCAGATTTTATCTTTCATTAAGAATAGCTGTAATGCAAGTACAGTGATCAATTATTTTTAAACAGTGTTTGTACCTCAATTTCAGGTTTGAGGAGAGAGATGGTGTTGTCAGGAGGCAGAGAAAATTTCCACTGGTGACAAATTCAATGCAGGTTCTGAAACATCTTGATATATATGAAAATTATCTCATATTAAAAGTGACAAATCACATATCTTTTGTTTGCTGTCTTTTCTCTTGTGCCGTATGTTGTGTTTTGTTGGAAGGTGCAACTCAGCAGGAGAGAGAGAGGCAATGTACCTGCTCGCTGCTGGCTGTCACGTATTGGATCAATGTACAGTCCTCTTGGAGTGAGGGGAGCAGCGGTCCTCTCCTGAGAGAAGTAAACAGAATAGGAGAACTCAAAGTCTCCACATAAGTGGATATTCCCAAGAACAGGAAGGAGACACGCTGTAAAGGGGCAGAGGTGATGCACAGAGAGTTTCCAGATGTCTCCAGTGCACTGCGTAGAATTATTAATTATTCAGCAAGATACTAAATATTGCTGTAATCAAAGTAAGAGTGAGGTGAAGTGAAAGACCTATGTCTGAGGTGAAATAGTGACCAGTGAGAACTTCTAATACTCTTTTCATTTTAATTTGATCTTACCAACTTGATCTGAGCTTGTGTTCTACAGAAATCATTGCATTGTAGTTTATGCTTTAAAAAAATGTAACGTCAGCAGTCCAGAACCCTTTTAGTATTTTTAGTATTATCACTTTAAAAAAAAGGTATTAATATACACAGCTGAATTTGGCAGTCAAGATTCCTGAATATTCAGCTATGCATCCCAAAAGGAATGCTACAGAACCTCTTGAAGGTATGATTGATTCCGTTAAGTAGAAATCAATAAGACAATCTTTGGTTCCACACTCAGAGAGCTGAGATTTATTAGTATCCTTCTTGACTTAATGAATGCTTTTCTATGTATAAATTAAATCCTGCATCAGTATTTTTTAGAGTATGTTATTTAAATGCAAGATAATAGGACCTACAGATGAATCTGCCTGAGGACATTACTAGATTACATATACTTAAGTTTAATACTAAAATTCAATAGGACTTCCTTCCTTTATATTAAATGAAAACAAAATACAACCAAGAAATAGAGAGAAAAAGAAGGAAAGGGAGCAATTTAACAAATGTTATTATGACATACTGTCAAAACAGAATTTCTTACAGGTTCATTTTCTTGAACATAGCCTCTTTCCACATATATCAGAATTGTTAGGTAATATTCCCCCTTTGCTTCACTATATTCTTGTAAAATATTTTGTAACTTTCAACAAGAAATAATCAGAAGTTGTTTCACTGATAGTTAGTGGAATAATGAAGAGATTGGAGGTTGTATAGACCTTTCAGAAACAGTGCTAATAATTGTAAAAAAAGGTTAAATATCTGGCAGAACAGGGACTTGCAATTAAATGTTACAGATTATGTCTAAAATAACATTTGTTCTACATCTAATGTGAGCCAAGAGACTCACTAAAACTTGCTTTCTAGATTATACTCTATTCCTAGAAAATTAGAATAAATTACTTGTAATCTTTCCCTTGAGTGCTGAGAGGAACTGCTTTGAAAAGACATTTTGTAACATCATTTTTTTGTTTCTTTTTTCTTCTAATATTGTAGTTTCTGATAACTAGATAGAAGTGCAACGTTTCAACTTACTGGGTAAACTTGTTTGTTCTAGCCATCTAGTATATGAATATTTATCTAAGAATAAATGTAAATAAATTCCAGCAAGACTGGCACAACTTTTTTGTCCAACCATCAATTTAATCATAAATCAAACTTGCACTCAAACTTGTCAGAAATGTCAAGTAGATCAATGAAATGTACAGTAGTGATGGATATAAACTGATATTTGGTTACTGTCACATTGTCTTGACTATTCGATAGTTCAGTTGTGTTAGACCAAATGGTAAAAGGGGCGATTCTATGACTACAGTATGGGCCTTGGGTAGCTTTTGTATTTCATTAAAGGTGATATTACTACTCAAATTCCCAAAACTATTTGCTCCATACCCTTCCCTTATGAAAGTGTCTCTGTATCTATGTTCTTTTTTTATGTATAATTCTGTCTTTGACTTGTTTTCATATATCTTTCTTTTTTTTTTTCTTCAGTGGCTGATTTCCATTAGCAATTTGTGGGGTGATTTGAAGTATTTTTTCCTAGTTGGTTATAAAGTTAACCTAAAGTGAGCCATAGTGCTCTGTTCTGTGAGTATTTCATGAAGGTGGCTGAAGATAAGGTAATGATTGATATTTCAGCCACTGTAAGACTAAGACATTCCTACTTTAAATATACTATTAATTTTCTTTTAAATTTTTTTGTGTGTTGTCAACACTCTTTAACTGACTTGTATTTTTATGAAACAAAACATCATAACACTGATATAACTCTACAGCATGAATTGTGTTCGGGGTTCCTCTACAAAATAGTACTTTCTCTTTGATCAATGGACAGTCGTAAGAATGAAAGGCTTCTTCTTCTCTACCTCTTGGAGAATCTGATTCAAAATTCAGTAGAAGTGGGCATTTTATTTGTTTTTCTTTTCCTTAGAAACTGTTAATGCTCATTCTCCAGAGAGGGGATTTAGCTTTTTTGCCTCAAAATATGTTTATTTAAGGGACATAAGACCATTCACTTAATGTCAGATAACTGGATAGAACAGGTTTTATGAAACTCCACTTACAGAACCTCAGAATATTCTGGAACAATTGTAATACAAGCTTTATATTAAATCCCCTCTCAGTCCTGTGAGAGCTCTGCACTTGCAGTCGCCATGATGTGACTTACAGGGCATCCAACCATATTCTAGCAGACTACTCGAAAAGTAGTCGATTTTGTACTGCTTCCCTCTTTTCCCTCTTCCTCCTTAATGCTTCAGATTCAATTCAGACTGAAAAACAAATGTAAATGGAAACACAGAGTGTATGATGAAAGAAAAAGAGTGTGTATGATGGTCCCTACAAATTCCTCAAACAGCCAGAATTCAGCCTAGCTCTTTCACCTCGTCTTTGTTAAAGAGATGATTTCTTTCCATGTGTGAAGAAATGTGCAATTTCTATAAAATATCCTGCATGTGTGTGCATGAGACAATATAGCACATTATACTGCCTTATTTTTCTAAACTTGTGAATATTTTCTTCTTAAACTAAACAAAAAGAACCTTTGTGGAACAAAGAAAGTTCCTTAAAGCAAAATTAAAGTCAAAATATGGTTTATTTTATTACAGTAATTACTATTGGAACTATTGGTAATTATTACAAAAACTCTGTTATCACAAAAAATGTGCAGAGATTATATCAGATTAGATCCTTCATCAAATTTTGATGGAATATTCAGAAAATTTCTCTTTTCTCTGAAGATATGAATAGAAAAGAAGTGCATGATACTATGAACTTGTTGCTTTCAACATTGGAGATTCTGTGGGAACTTTGTCTTGGGAGCTTTGGTTCAGCCGTGGGGCTACCTTTGAAGTACTTGAGTCATCATATCAAAGGAACAATTATGAGCTACTCGGAAATATACTTGTGTTAACGTTCTTAAAGACCATCTGGACTGAAAGAGCAGATTGAGAAAGTAATTTAGATTCCTGATAGAGTCAGGAATTGGGTGTCAGCAGGATCCAGCAAGCCTCTTAGTGTGAGGACTGGAGAATCAAGCTTTCAGAGCTTCCCCTGCAATACCTTGATAAAGTTTGGAAGCAGTGTTAGTGTCTACTGTTGCAGTACTAAAAATATCAGGGATATAATTCTGGCTTCTGTTCTGCTGGAGTCAAGAAACTACTCTAAATATTGTCCATTATTCTGTGAAGTGATATTTTGGCTTAGGGTACAAATAATCTGTTTCAAAATCATTTAGATCTTGAGTTAGTCTTGATTACCTATCATCAGTAAAGAGGCTGCATGAACCTTCTGGTTAGATCTGTCACTCGGAGATGGAGTTGTAGGTCTTGATCAAATGAAATGAATGTTCTTCTGTTTAAAGGGGAAATGTTACAATAATCCCAGAAGCAGGAAATTCTTTCTAACCCTTGAGCTGAGCTCTTCAACACAGGGCTTCTGAGTCAAACACATACATGCACATTCATTCTCTTATCTTAAACTGACTCTTCTTCCCCACAACTCTATCCTGACATTTCCTTTCAACTCTTTTCCACAGAAGAAAAGCTGAGGAAATAAGATGAGAAAAAATTGTGTCCCAGCCATGATGATGAGTTCTTTAATGATTGAGTTATCACATAAACATCATGAGATAATACCACCCTTATGATGTCATGTAGCTGTTCAAAGAGTTCTTTTGCGTCTGAGGGTAAGTCTGCCAAGTTATTAATTGCTGATGGGAAGAAGCACCACAGAGCATCAATAAAACAGACGGCTAAGTTTGAAGACATATCCTGTGTCTCTATTAGATAACTCTCTACTGTTTCTGACTCATCATGCCATTATCTCAATTCTCTTACATTGACAGTCAGGTTGTATAATAGGCAAATGAAAAAAGGAAATATATATAACTTTAAATTTTTTGTTGCAAATCTAAATTTTTTGCATGCCCATTATTAGAATGTCATATTCTTATATATATATATATGTGCATTTATATATATAAATATATAGGAGAATAAAATTCTCTTATTTGTAAAAATAATTTTAATAGGACAGGTCAGATAGGAATATATTTTACTATTTTCTATTTTTCATCTTTCCTTCAATTTAAAAATGAGAATATAAATTTTACTCTGTGGATTTTGATATCTAAATCTATGTTTGAGGTCTTAATCTGTGTCCACCTATGTAGTCAAGGTGTGGTCAGTGTACTTAGTGGAGTCAAGGGCATGACTCTTCTTATTTTAAAGCAGATATTTAAAACAAGCTAAATGAACCATAACCTGAAAGTGCTTTTTTTTTTTTTT
>VXAY01005166.1:255395-294168 GCA_013399855.1 Oxyruncus cristatus
AAAAAGAGAGACACTCCAGAGAAAACAGACCTTTAGAGCTGTGAACACAAGCCAAAAAGGGAAAGCACTGCAGGTACATAAACATGACAGTAGGAACCTTGGAGATTTCTCTCATTTGGGGTTCTGTCTAGTAAGAATCTGAGTTCCACATGGTGAACACCCACACAGTCAATGTGATACCTCTTCCTTGACTTGAATGAAAGATTCTTCTATTGAAGAAAAAAGTCAGTTAAATCTAATCTTAAAGTAGAATTTTTAGTCCAACACATATCTTACTATAAACTTAAAAGAACATTGTAAATGAAGCACTGGTTAATTCTCTCTCATTGTTGTGTGGTTCTTTTCAGCTGTTTTAAGCAGAACACAATAAACCTGAGGAACTAGTTCAATTAAAGTTCATCCAAATATTAAAATCTGTGTTAATTTTTGTTTTCTGGAATGTATGCTTAAAACTATAGAAGAGCAATAATTATCTGGGGGGACTGCTATATTTGTAACCAGCAGTTAGATATCAGGAAATGGCTTCCTCTCATCATGTATTACATCATCATAAATTATTATTCATTGCTAATAAAATATTGATCTTGTGTCTATAAAGAGTATGCTAAGAGACTGGATATAAATAATCCTACAAAAATACTAGCATGCTGGCATTATTTTCAACTACCTTCCTCTCTGTAATCCTTTTAACCATATATCAATCTCTCACTCTGATTAGCCATGCCAAGTGTTGCAAACCAAGATATAGGAGAAGAGAAATAGGAATGACCTGTCTTGTGTGACCTTACAGATCAAATGATTTTGAAATAATTCTATTAGTGATGACAACAGTCTTTGGCAAATTGAAAATGAAAATGACAAAAAAAAAAAAAAGAGAAGGTGTCCTTGAAGTCAAGTTCTGCTCACACTTTGAAGAAATTTCTCTGTTCAGTTTGGTGTAATACCCTTTTCAGTAACACATAAAATAGCTTCTGATGAGCTACAGATCTTCCATTTGCTAGGAGTGCTTATTAAATTAAGACTTTAGATCAGGGAAAGTAATTTTACATAAAAATGCCTACAAGCCAAGCTGCCAGAACTTTTGCTATGGTCTTGCAATCGCAGTTGCTTAGCCATAATTGGCCTGGAACTTTAGCAACAAAGGAGGCTATTTGCTGAATCATACAGATACTATAAAATTTGCATAAAGATGACAAAATGTTCTTTAACTTATGGAATATTGAATAATTTTCTAAAGACTGTTTAGTTTTTCCTAATATGAGAAAATTACTGTTTCCTTTCCTCAGGTTTTACTATTGAATACAACACATTTTTTGCTAACTGAATAATACAGTCTTAGTTATAGAGAACTAAAATAGGAAGTCAAGCTTCAAAATATGCAAGCTATGTGATGCTTTTTTTTCCCATCTATGTGCAAGATCAAATGAAGATGACTTTCCTCCCCAGGCTTAACTGAACAGCTCGTCAAGATTCAATTTTATCTCTTATAGGCAAGCACAAGAAATTAAAATAAATCTAATATATACTCAAAAGTTGATGCTTTTACAAATGTTTGAAGATGGAACATTGGATGCAGGAAAGCAAAGAGAGTGGCTGTCGTATTTTTGCACGACATGCTCAGAGGACATTTAAGAAATGGCATACACCACTGAAAACAGATACTCACGGAACATGGGGAACAACAGATGGACAAAATAAAAATGAAACTTATCCTTATTCCTAATTGGTAAGGCACTCATATAAGAAGCAGACTATCTGGATTCTGCTTGTTGCAATTTTTTTTAGAAGCCTTGTAGTAATGTGATGCAAAAATGTACACAAACATGCATGTATTTCCCTCACTCTCTTAAGAAGAAAAGCGTAAATATAGCCTTTGTATTAATATCATTCCTCTTCTTTTCTTTTTTTTTTTTTTTTTTTTGTTAACTGTCAAAATAACTTTGAATGGATGGAACAATTTTTTTTTTTTTAATTAAGATATACAGAACACTAAAATATAGAAAGTGCTCATGCCAGCTTTCCCTTCATCAACAGCATCTTCAGTTATATGCTGCTTCTCTGTTACAAGAGATATTGTACGCATAAGAGAGCCTGTAAAGTTACTTTGGCACTGGAGTTCACCAATAGCAAGATTTAATTTGTCTTTGACCTTGAAGTTGCAATGATGCATTCTCAGTTCCGTATGTGATTTACAGCGTAGCACTTAGACAAGACTTAAAGATCACACATCACTTCTGGAAATTACTTTTTTGGGGGTTTAATTTTAAAAGAAAGAAAAAAATAAGTTGCTAAAATTCAATCCAACAACTCTTCCACCTGCTTCTGAATATTTCTTCTAAATAAGAACCCGAAAGCCTGCTTACAATCAGATAATAAAAAAAGGGGAAAACAGATTTAGACAAGTTTAGAAAAGACCTAAGTTGTTTACTTGACTTGAAAATGGAATTTTGAACTTTTAAAATTCATTATGACTGTTGATATAGTAACACCTTCACTAAAACACCTTCAACTAGGAGGCACCTGATGAACCTCCCTACCTTAATTGTTTTATAAACCCATGATTCTAAAGAAAACAGAGATTTTTTTGCCTATACAACTATCACGACCTAAATAATCAGAAAACATATCCAAGTGTATAGGACACTCTGCTCTCATTAACTAAAAGGTATTTATCAAAAAACACTGCACAAGTAGGTAGAATATATAAGCAATCCAGACTACTAACATTCACTCTTAAAATCTGCATTCCTCTATGGCTATAAAAGTTCTTTATGTCATAACTGCACCAATACACACTAATTTCATCTGCAGATAATGGCTGTACTGCTTATCATCAAAGTCATAAGGAGTCAATTCTTCTGAAAGTTTCAAGCTTCTAAAGCTTAGCAATGCAGGATTAAGCTATCTGGTAGCAAAGAGAGGGCAGTGTGATGAAAATAAAGATACTCTGAAAATCACTGTTTTCATTAGACCTCATTGTAAAAGTCATCATCAAGTGTTTCCAAAGAGAGGATTAAATAGGTTTGGACTTTAGCTAAGCAGAAAATACAGTTTGATTGAATTCTAGTTTATTTTTCACAGGCATTGGATGAGGGCAATTTTAGCTCCTTGAAGAAACCTTAGAGAAAGTTATTTGGGTATTGCCTGCCAGAAAACAGTGAGACTGTGCTGCCCTTAAAGGCATGATGAAAAAGGATGAGAAACAGCAACTCACTGAGAGGAGTAGCTCCCCAGTTAGAGGGGCAGAGTTGGGCTGGGGATAATGATGGAGGTTAGCTCAGTGCCTGTCTGCTGCTAAGCAAACCTGCTCTGAATAGGCAGGTCAAGATAGGAAAACAAGTCAACAAAGTGAATTTAGGGTTAACAAAAACCGGAGCAGAGCACAGTATACCTATGATATAGCCTCAGTCAAGGACTGAGCCTAAATATGACTCCCAGGTCAATAGGAACAATGTGCATGGATGGAGGCCCTGTGAAGGCGTCTGACTACTCGTCATCTGACAGCTGGGTTAAAATCTGGGTTAAAAACTCTCTGGATGGCTGGGCTCAGAATGGTGGTGAATGCTGGTACATCCAATTGGTGACTGGTCACTAACAGTGCTCCCGACAGCTCAGTACTTGGGCTGTTCCTCTCTAATATCTTTATTGATGATCTTGATGCCTCAGAATTTTTAGGATTTTTAACTTTTTGTAGATTTTTAAGTAGTCGTGTAGTAAATATAAATTTTTAGTATAATTGTATAGTCTCTCTCACTTTAGAGTAGTAGTTAACAATTACCAAGCCCTATTCCCCCATTTCATATCAAATTTTCTAAATTCTTTAGGCTTGTTTAGGCTCCTTTCAAGGTAGGAATATAGTAAACACATTTTGTTTAAGAACATATGCACCCCTGGCAATAAGATACCACCATAATGAAAGCAACCTTCAAGCCTGGAACCTTGGAGAAGCTCCAAAGACAGTACATGTTGTGAAGAGGAAGATGAGGAAGAAAGGGGTCTTAGGGCATCCAACTTAATCCAGGGGAGGCATGCCAGGGGGACAGATTTGGGAGGATCTGGTAGGCTGATAGTTCTAGGATTGGATGGATAATACTATAAAATTGTACACCTTTGTACTCCTTGCACCTGAAGGCCTTCATTAAAGACCTACTCTCTACCTTATCTATACTAAATTTACCTGGTGAGCTTTTTCTCCTGATTTTTAGACAGCAATCTGGACAAGGGGATCAAGTGCACCCTTAGTAAGGTTGTAGATGACACTAATTTTGGAGAGAGTGTTGACCTGCTGAAGGGCTGGAAGGCTCTGCAGAGAGATCTGGACAGGCTGCATTGACGAGTTGAGGCTGATTGTGTGAGGTTTAATAAGGCAAAGTGCCAGGTCCTGCACTTGGGTCACAAAAACCTCATGCATCACTACAGGCTAGGAAAAGAACAACGGCAAAGAGGGCCAGTGGAAAAGGACCTGTGGGTCATGATCATCCTCTTATGAGGAGTGGTTGAGGGAGATGGGGTTGTTTAGCCCGGAGGAGAGGAGGCTCAGGGGTACCCTTATCACTCTCTACAACTACCTGAAATGAGGTTGTAGCCAGGTGGGGGTCATCCTCTTCTCCCAGACAACTAATGAAAGCACCAAATAGTCTCAAGCTGCTCTAGGGGAGGTTTAAGTGGATATTAGGAGGAATTTCTTCACAGTAAGGGTGGTAAATATGTGAATGGACTGCCCAGGGAGGTGGTACAGTCACCATCTCTGGTGTTGTTTAAGAAGACTGGATGTGGCACTTAGTGCCATGGTCTACTTGACATAGTGATGTCCAAAGACTGGACTTGAACATCTCAGAGATCTTTTCCAACCTAATTGATTATGTGACTCCTTAGACTATCCCTGCACTTGGTTTAATATCTACATAGTCAAGTAGGATATTGAAGGGAGCCCTAGAGGACAGGAATAGTTTTTGAAAATTAATAGTTTTCTGTATGTTAGCCTTTCTCAAATCCTGTAAAAAAATCTTCTATTAAAAATATCAATTCTATATTAAAAATACTTTTTTGTTTGCTTTAATTTACCATTTTTACCTTTCATTTACCATTCTTGACACAGAGCTGTGTTACATAATTATGAGTGGGCAATTCTTTCCTTTTGTGTAAATTAGGTAGGCATGACTCTTGTATTCTCTTTCCAAGAAATACACTCACAATTATGTCCTTTAAGGCTCTCAGCATACAATGTAGAGTATGTTTCTGTGTCAATGTGAACCTTCATTCAAGTGGAGTGGAAATTGATAACATAAACTTGAAATCATATTTTGTGGTCCTCACCACCTAGACTAGGACCCCCACTATTTTTCCAGAACAGAAATCAAATAGATTTTAATCTCACCATAAAAGTGAAAATGGCTGGTTTACCATTCTATTCGTTTCAACAGCTGATGCTACTTTGAATATAATCCTCAAAAACCAACCAACCAAACAAAAACAAATGAAAAAGGAGACTTTTGATTAGCTTAAAGGTTTTGGGTAGCCTGTTGAAATTTTCCAGTATACACAATAAAAATATGGTTCAGAAAAACAGCTTGTCATTTCATTCTGCAAGCCTGTACTTGAATTACTGTCAAATCTGTGTGGTTATTTTGTTCCCAGAAAGGTAAAATGAAGCAGCCTTTCATTATAGGTTTACAGGGCTTCTATCAAGCATATTATACAAAATGAGTTGTGAAAAACATTGAAGTCTAAGAAGATATGCAAATATAAAGACAAAAAATGAGGTCATGTGACAGATTTAATAGGGAAAGATAAAAAAAATATTAACATACATTTTGAAGAATGGTCAAAAAGAAAATGTAATTTATATAATATATTAAGTGGAAAGGTTTATTGCTCAGGACAAGGGGGAACAAAACACAAAATAGTTTAATTGTATTGCATGGGTCCCAATAGCCTCTATTTAAGTAAGTTTAGAATTAAAAAAAAAAAAAAAAACAAACCATAAATCGTTCTTAAAAAATTGACATTGATTTATATGTCTTTAATGAAATGCAATGTGTTCAATGACTAAAGGAAAGAAATTAACATCCACAGAATCAGTGAAATAGAGTGGAAGAAGATAAAGAGTTTGCTTTGGCACACAAACTATTCCCATCCCTTTTACCTTCCATTGGCTAATATTATTAGCTGCGTTCCAGATCAAAAATTTCTCTTAGTGATCTGGTCCAATAAGCCTTTCACCCACATAGAAACCAATTATACCAAGTACATAGTAACCTACTAAGGTTACTATATACCAAGTATATAGCAACCAAGAAATAAAACCCGTCAATATTTGGGCTATTGTTTTTTTCTCTTACTAAAACAAAGTTAGGCTTTCAAATTGACATGAAGTCTGTTGGAACAATGTCTGCTGTGTGCATTATCAGAGAAAATGATGCTTCCAAAGTCCAAATTGGACTCTGACTTCTCTAAAAATCTGATTTTCAGGAAATAAAAATTATCCATAAGTTCTCATAGAAAGTTGCAAGAAGAAATAGCAATTGAGTACCTTAAAATATGAGAAATGCATAAGCATTCTAATGGTAAACAAGTCAAATAAAGTGAAATAGGCCAAGATTGACCAGGAGTCAAAATGTAGAATAATTTCTTCTCTCTCTTTTTTTTTTTTTTAGTTTATAACACGATCACAGAATGGATCAGGTTGCAAGAAATCACAGTGGGTCATCTGGCCCAACCTTCCTACTCAAGCATGGTCAACCTAGAGCACATGGGGCACAGGATTGTGTCCAGATAGCTCTTGAATAACTCCAGTCAGGGAGATTTCACAACCTCTCTGGGCAATCCGTCCCAGTGCACAGTCACCTAGACAGTAAAGAAGTTATCCCTCATATTTGGGTGGAACTTCCTGCACATCAGTTTCTGTCCATTGCCTCTTGCCACTGAGAAGGACCTAGTTCCATCCTTTTGACTCTCTCCCTTCATATACTTATATACATTGATGAGGTCCCCTCTCATTTGTCTCTTCTCGAGGCTGAACAGGCCCAGCTTCCTCAGCTTTCTTGTAAGAGATACTCCAGTCCCTTAATCACCTTTGTTGCCCTCCGCTGGACCCACTTCATGAGCCCCATGTGTCTCTTGTACTGATAAGCCCAGAACTGGGCACAGGACTCCAGATGAGGCCTCATCAGGGCCGAGTAGAGTGGCGGGATCACCTCCCTTGACCGCCTGACAACACTTTCCCTAAAATAGTTAAATACTGTCTTTTTTTGTGTGTCACAACTTCTTTTTTTTCTATGTGATATTATTTTTACATAGTTCCGAAAATGTGTTAATGAGAAGTCTTCTATTTTTTCTGCCAACATAGCTTTATAAGAATCAGCATAATTAGTAGATTTGTCCAAAGGAGTTGATATAAAAAGGGTTTATATTATTAAATTCAAATGCAAATATGCAAGAAATACTTACTCCCTCTACATATAGAATTAAGACTTTCTGTGTATAAGAACTACACTAAAATCTACCAGCAGTGGCACTTAGACATATTTCCAAAGCACTGTTTTAAATTTGTCACTTTAAAAGAGAAAAAAATGCCTTCTGAAATTCATAAAAAATATTAAAAATGGTCTCATTGGCAAAGCTACTGAAGTCAGGCTTAACGTACACCCAGTTTTGGTATTGGGTTTTTTTGGTTGTTATTATTATTTTATTTTATTCTATTTGTAAGTCCTGTAATTTATATTTATTAAACAAGATACAGCACAGAGCACAAGCATGGATGCAGCATGTGATGATGTGTAGATATTCAAACATTTATTTTATTTTAATAACCTTAGAAAATAGTCTGAAGAATGTATATTGATCTTCAAGATAAAATGTTCCACTGTGTAGTATTGCTAACATCCACATTTTATAAGTACAGTTTATGTGAGAAGAATGATGCCTTTATTTACCTTTCCAGAGAGAATGATTGTGCCTCTGTTAACGTCTTCTATCAATTTTCTTCTCTACATATATTATGAAGTTTTATTGTTTCCAATAGATTTCCTTTCTCCATTTTGAAATTGATTTAGAAAGGTTAAATGGTGCATGACTTATTAAAAACAGGACTATGTTCCTAATTTCAATTTACAAAAATAATTACAACAATTTCAGACCTGCCCAGTATCTACTTCCAAACATCCCTGAAGTTCCATCAAGAATTAGGCAGTTCAAAAAAGGTATAATATTAATAAGAATTTTCAAATACCAAATTTTAAGAATCTTTAATTCCAATGTGAAATCCATGACATCTATATTTACAAAGCCAATATTGCAATATCTGTCTAATTCAAATAATCTCTTTTTACCCAACACTATTGAAAGTATGTCAGTTTACCCACTCTTCAAATAGTGTTATATATTGGAAAATCTGGAAGGTAAAAATCATGGCTAGGCTTCGCGAACGAAGATTTGGGAAGGGCTCTACCCATGTTTGTTGCAAGCGCGTTGGTGGCTAAAAAGGCCAATAAGAGACAGGCAAGTCCGATTGCAGAAGGTACAGCAGAAAGACTCCTTAGATGGTATATCCTGCAAGGCACGATTCTTTCTGCGTTGTCTTTTCTCCTCAAGGGTGATCCTGCGTGCTTTCTCAAAAGCATCAGCAGCATTATAGATGGTGTGTCTCCAGGACTGCTGACTGGAGGCCAGAGTTGACCAGTTATGGTGGTCAATATGGCCAAGGCTGAGATGTTGTTTCAGGGAGTCCTTGTATCTTTTCTTCGGGGCTCCTCTCTTGCGGCAGCCGGTGGCAAGTTCACCATAAAGCAGGATCTTAGGGAGGCGGTGGTCCTTCATCCTGGAGACGTGCCCTGCCCAACGCAGCTGTGTTCTCAGTAACATGGCCTCAACACTTGTGACTGCTGCTTGTTCAAGAACAGATGTATTGGTCACATAATCTGACCAGTGGATGTTAAGGATTGTACGGAGGCAGCGTTGATGGAAGCGTTCTAGGAGACGCAGGTGGTGGCGGTAGATGACCCATGATTCAGAGCCGTATAAGAGAGTAGACAGCACTATGGCTCTGTAAACACTGATCTTTGTACTTTTCTTCAGGTGTTTATTTCGCCAGACTCTTTTATGAAGCTTTCCAAAAGCACTGTATGCCTTTGCTAACCTGTTGTCTATCTCCCCGTCAATCTTACCATCCGAGGAGATGAGGCTGCCTAGGTAATTAAACTGCTGGACTGATTTGAGTTCTGTTTGGCCAATGGTGATGTGGGGATGATGGGGGACTTCCTGAGGTGCAGGTTGATGGAGAATTTCTGTCTTCTTTAGACTGACTTCCAGCCCAAAGAGCTCAGCAGCGTCTGCAAAGCAGGATGTTAAACGCTGCAGGGCTGCTTCTGAGTGGGCAACAAGGGCGGCGTCATCAGCATAAAGCAGCTCCCGGACAAGATGGTTTAAGGTCTTGGTGTGGGCCTTCAGTCGCCTTAGGTTGAACAGGCTTCCATCAGTACGATATCGGATGTAGATACCGTCCTGATCATCGAGGTCTGCCGTGGCCCTTTGGAGCATCATGCTGAAAAAGACTGTGAATAGGGTAGGAGCGAGAACGCAGCCTTGTTTCACGCCATTCTTTATTAGAAAGGGCTCAGAAAGTGTGTTGCCATATCTGACTTGGCCGTGCTGATCCTTGTGGAGTGAGATGATCATTTTAAGGAACTTGGAGGGACAACCTAAACGTTCCAAAATCTGACACAGACCTGTTCTGCTCACAGTATCGAAAGCCTTGGTGAGGTTGACAAAGGTGACATAGAGACCTTTGTTCTGTTCCCTACACTTCTCTTGGAGTTGTCTGAGAACAAACACCATGTCTGTGGTACTCCTGTTGGCTCTGAAACCACACTGACTTTCAGGTAGAATTTCTTCAGCTATAGCGGGTATTAGTCTGTTCAAGAGTATTCTTGCCAGGATTTTGCCAGCAATGGAGAGCAGAGTAATACCACGGTAATTTGAGCAGTCTGATTTAATTCCTTTCTTCTTATACAAAGTGATGACGACTGCATCACGAAGGTCTGAAGGTAAAAACAATCCATAGCTAATAATTGTAGCTGTTAGATATCCTAGATATTCGTAAAGTCCAGTAAGATAAGTAATTTATGAAAGCATTGGTCAATCTAAACTTTCATTAATTCATTAATTTTATGACTCTCAAGATACCAGCAAAATGGAATTCATAAAAACTTTTCACAATTACAATTTCTCCACTGTGACAGATGTCTTAGTTGTAAGCAGTGGTAAACCTGTAGCCTATGAAGATTGTTCCTTCGTGTCTCTGTGGGTTCAGTGTCATGTTTTCAGGAGCTAGAGTATAGGTGCATCATGAAAGTGCATTCTGTCTGCATTTGAGTATATGTTCTCCTGGGAACACATGTAGTCACAGGAAGAGAAAGAGGAAGAGGAAGGAGAAGAGACAGACATGGAAGGCCAGGGCAGAGCAAAGAAGGGAGGGGAAGAGAAGGGAAAAGAATGAAAATGAAAGGGGAACAAAGGGAAGACTAAACGTAGGGAAAGGGAAAGCAAAGGGAAAAAAAGGAGAGAAAAAAAAAAAGGGGGAAAATGAAGAAAAAGAAAAGGAAAAGGAATATGGGGGGAAACTGAAAGAATGAGAAAACTGGTGATGGGGAAAAAAAGAGGAAAGGGAAAAGGGTGGGAAGAAAGAAAATGAAAAAGGAACAGCTCCAAGATTTCTGTAATTTATCTGGAACACTGCCAAAACCACGCAGAGATTGGAGACACATCTTTAAAGAGCTCTCTTCTATACTTTCCTTTCAAACCTTTTCACTTAGAAAATCAGGACATAAGAATAAACCTGAGTCAACATTTGCAATTGCTTCATTAATGAATAAACAAGTTATGCAGTAGACTTCACTAAGAACCAAAGACTCACTTGATTTGGCTGTCTATGACTTTGAATCTTCCTTGTCATATGATTGTCTTCAATACTCTAAAAGAGCTTGGTTTGCTTTGTTTTTCAGGCTCTCTTGAAAAAGATAATTCTGAGCATATATATATGAAAGAGAAATCTGCAATCTATTAAAAAAAAAGAAAGTAAATCAATACATTGGTTGCCTTTACCATTCTGATAATCTGTAACATCACATTTTAGTTCTATGAAAGTATCTGCTTTACTTTTTTTAAATAAACTTTTGAGCTCCTAATATTTTGTTTGCAGAATCTCCTTATTTTCACACATTAATCAATCTACTTCTATTTTTAAGGTTGAAATAAACATAGAAAGAAATAACGGCCTAATAAAACTAGACATAAAATGGAACGTGCTAGTAGCTGACTGTCTTTTCAGTTAAATATATAAAGAATTCTTTGTTTTACTTTCTTAGTCCTTATCTGAAGTAATTAATTTATACTTCATATATTACTTATTATTAATAATAAATCAAAATGTTTTTTAAATAAAAATATGCAGATCCTTCTCAATGCCATCAAATATGAGCAGTACCCTATGAAAGATTTCATTATTTATGCCAGATCAAGACAGGCGTTACTTCTCATTGCTCTGGTTTCCAAAAAATTACAAATCATGCAAAAACTAGGCTTAAACATAATCCACTGTAAAAATAGAGTTTAGCATTTCGTGAACAGATGTGGCTGACCGGCATTTGCTATTACAAGTTCTTTGTAAAGTTGATCAGAGCTTTTGGGCTATACTTTGCTTGTTTTTCTTAGTGTTCACACAGAAACAATTCAGTTACTTTTACTTCCTAGAATGCCTTTGTCTTCTTGCTAAGAAAATCGCATAAGCGACTATCTCAAATGACTGATGAATGAATTTGATACATTGATGTGGGGTGATGTGGGCATAGAGGAGCCAGACAGCTTTTTTTCTGGTAAAGCAATGAAAATACAGTTATTTAAAACTTCCGGGTAATTCTCTGAGAACTTTCTGTGCTCTCCTTCCTCTCGTGTTCTGATCGCACTGTCAAAGTACACCCATACTGTTAAAGAAAAAATAAAAAAGGAAAATAGGAAAAAAATAGTATTGCATAATCTTTAATTCTGTTTTCCTTTACTATTTTTCATGCTCCCTGGCATGGTTTTAGTTCACACCAACCAGTGATTTCCGAGATCATGTCCAGACACAGACAAAAGTCATCCCCAGGCGCAGCTCAAGGGGTCAAAGTAGTCCAAAACTCCTCTCATTGGGCAATATGGTTGAGTCCATAATTTAGGCCCAGTTCACTGTGCTTAATTTTGGAACATTACTTCAGGAAGTTTTATTTTCAAGACCTCACTGAGGTCATGCCCCAGATAGCTAAGTCTCACTCCTAATATACTTCATTTGATGTGTTATAACACAGCCCTCACAATTTTTCAGTACTTTGACCTGAAAATGGTAAAGGTTGTGAAAGGGACACTTGTTACCAGATGGGGTTTAGGTGCTGTCCACGGCCATATGCTACACAGTGTCAAAACAGTCAGTGTTTACTCACCCTCAGGGCCAGACCGCAGTGTCTATTATGTCTCTGTAACAGGCATAGGTTGAGCAGCTGTCATGGAGTTCAGCAAAACTTCAATGTTGCTTTTTCTCTAGCCAGAAATAATTTTGATAGCATATTCATCATCTTCTTACTACTAAGCAAGCTGCAAAGTGTAGGTGGGAAGGAGAAAAGGACAAACTCAAATGAGGGGGGCCAAGAAGCAGAGAGATGATGACAGTATTAAAGTAGAAATAAAAGGAGCAGAAGGGCAGAAATACCAGAACAAAAAAAAGAACCACAGAGGAAGTCTTCTAGAGCTGCTCTTTGAACAGATAAAATATTATGAACTGATAAATACACTGAAAATTTGGACTGTAGGCATGTCAAGTGGGATTATCCAGAGCTAATGGACATTTGAATATTCTGGTATTAAGCTCCTTGTATCTCAGATGAGTATAATAATATTATTCCTCTAAGTGATGTTGTGTCAGCAAAATAATGTTTGTCAGCTACTCTGATATCACAGTGATTTGTACAACATAGAAATGCCCCAGAAGTTAATAATTTTGAATTCAGTATTCAGTTGAAATGATGTCCTGTACTTAAGATATGGATGATGTAAAGAATGATGAAGTTAAAAACTAATTAGTTAGCTAGCTAGCTATTTTTTTTTTGCATAGATTGTTCTTTGTCCTTTGGCCAGAGTTGTCTCAAGATAAAAAAAAAACAACCTAGTAATATAATTACAATTTGTATCATAATGCATATTTCAGATAGCTGAAATTAAAGTTGTACAGGAAATTTTAATCTGATGGTACTTGGTGTTTGAAAATTTGTCTTTATATTGTTGTTATAGGTCTGCTTTCAGTACATTGCTCTGATCTACATACAGGAAAATATTGTTTCTCTTTTGTAGTTAAATTTTTTTATATCTGAGATGTATCTGCTCACTTGACCAAATCTGGGGGAGGACATGACTGACGTTAGTTGATCACATTACCATGCAATACCTTCCCCTGTGGAGCGGAGGTCATGAATCTTTTTTTAGTTCACTTGATAGTCCAGGTGCTCAGAAACTGCAGACAAACCATTTCTACTCTCTACAGTCCTTAGAGGAAGGGACACATAGGGCTTATATAGATCTAAAACCCATGTAGACTGCAAATTTTGCAGTGATGCAGAGAAAGAATGATTCTTCTGTAAATGTTATTCAAGATAGCAAGCTACTTATTTTGGGTTCAGTTCCAGTGATTAAAGTTTGTGCTAAACAGAATCCTTACTATCAGTGTGCCTATTTACATGGCTAATTCGTTGTTGGTTGTAAAAGTAAAACAATAAGCATCTCAGTGCAAAAAAATACGTGTAACAGTATACAGGAATAAAAAGAAATACAAATTCATTTGTAAGCCCAAGACAGCAAGGTCTGTACTTTTTATGTTTGCTCAGCATCAAATACAATAGAGTCACAATCCTTGTCATGCTCTTGGGAAAAACATCAACATTACTATAAAATTGTTGGTGTTTCATTACATTCTCAAGTTTTGTTGCAGTTCCTGTTCAGCTTATAAGTATGACCAGAACTCAGTGAGAAAAAGAAAATATTGTTCAATTTGGTCAGTTTTCCACTTGCGGCCTTTTAAATTTTCTTTAGCTCCATGGGACAATGAATTCCACGACCTTATAATTAGTTTGAGATTTGTGAGTGAGTTGTGAGGTTTTCGGGTTTTGCACTGCCTTTATATTCTATTCACCGTTTAGAGATATAGTGAGAAACCAGTTAACCATTTATCCCTACCATTTGTCAAAATAATCTTTACAGATATGGTGCCTCACATTGCAGACAGAAAACAAGTTATAATAAAAGAAGTTAATTGTTGTTTCTCAGTATCCATCATGACATAGCACTGTGTTGAACAGTCAGTGAAAATGATGTGTTAGGGAATTTTCAGCTAGGAAAGCGGGGGAGGGTGTAACAGACTGCTTCTTCATGAAAGAAGTGCTTTGTCCAGCATGCTAAAAATGAGCTACTTGTTGGTGTGAAGAGCTGGAACTAGTCCAGAGTCTTCAGACCTCACATTTTCTTAGCTTTTCTTTGTCTCAGACACTGATCGGTATTTCTAACTGGTGCAAATATATCTGGCATTCTTCTTGCTTCAAAAAGAACAATAAGGAAAATAGTGTTAATGGACAATAGCATTTTGAAACTCATTTGCAAAGAGAAGGAAGACTCTCTTCAACCCCAGTTGATGAGAGATCCTAAACTGGATCAACATATTTTTGCCTGATTTTAGGGGATAGTCTTATATTAAAATTTAGATTTACGGATAATACCCATTCATAGTTCCTTATACTGAATTTTCAGAGTTTTTTTCTTGTTTCTTTAGTTACCAATACATACAGTACTTAAATAAGTATTTGCTATTGCACTTGTTTCAATTCTGAGAGGCTTGTGGGGTTTTTATCCCCTTTCCTTTGGTGTTCAGTGAGAGGTTCAGAAGCACTTTGAATTCCAATACTCTTTATTATTTTTTTTATTATTATTTTAAATGCATTACTGGAAAAAGGGTTTTCATATTTGTTCATGAATACAGGTGGAGGAGGAAAAGATTTTTAATCAAATAAAATAGTTAAGATAAAAACCCTCCAACTACTTACTGTCTCAATTCAAAAGCCGAAAATTTTGTGAAAAGTCAAATTTGGCTTTCGTTGATTAAAGCGTTGCATTCCCGTACCTACTATATCCTTTTTTTTAATATAATTTCCAACAGAAAAACTAATCAAATGACCTTCCCTTATTAAAAAGCTTTGTTTTCCACAGAGAAGTACCTTCTTTTTGTCTTCATTATTATTATTAACACACTTTCCAACAGTCCCAATAGTGTCTTTTTCATTTCCAGAAAAATTCATTCCAGTAATTCTAAATGTGAATATATACATTCTTGAAAAATCACCAAGTAGGTATGTGATTAATGAAAAAGGTATTTACAATTTGACTTTACTTCTGCCTTATTTCTTCAGGTTTTTGTTATGCCATCAAGAAGAAAACAATCAATCAAACAAACAAAAAACAAAATCAACTATCAGAAAACATAAAATACCCCCACAAACAAGTAAAAACCCAAACAACAACCAATCAAACAAAAAACCAACAAAACACCTATGTTCTGAGCTTTCAAAAGAAGAATAAAGAGTTAACAAAACCCTCTGTTATACCCCATAAATTATTCCTGAAATACATTACAAGAAAAAATACCTGTAACCCCCCCAAAAGCTTTCCTACAACTACTTCAGACATTGGAAATAAACATAGGTTATATTTCTAAAAGTTAAATGCTGGCTTAATTCCTCTGTCATTTGAACCACTGGAGGTTTCCTGGTTAGATCAGCATATCATTCTCAGTGCAATCCCTACACAATTGAGACCCTTAAATGTACCTTAAATATCCTTAAACACATTCAACAACCAACTTTATATAACACGAAGTTTAATGCACATTTTGGGGGTTAAAATTCCTTAGCTATACTGAAGACACCACAAATTACATATTTTTTTAACCTATTCTGTATTTCTCATAATAAGATTATCTATCGTGTCAGAAACCACCAAATGATGTCTGGAATCCAGTGTAAAAATCTCCACCAGATATCTATCATCTCTGCTGAATTGTGAACTGAAAAAAATCTCTTAAATAAAATCTTTAATTTTAAATGTTGTTACATTGTGACAGACACTATAGTCTCACACCTAGAATAAACTCTGTCTAGGCGAGTTCAAACAATGAAGCGTAATATTTTCTTTTATATAGGTATTTGCCTTTTAAAAGAAGGTGACCCATCTAGCTGAGCAACACTACACCTCAGTCAGATTTTTTTTTTCTTTCTCTAGTTTTTTATTCTAAATTATCCACAAATGTGAAATGGGAAAAAAAATTGAAGGTGGAATCTGACCAAGACCAGTGTACTGTTTCAAGAGGATTAGCATCAGTAGCAACTCAGACTTTAAAGTTGTTAAATTGTTTTTTTTCCAAATAATAGAAGCCAGGGCTTAATTCTGGATTCTTTGATGTAACTTCTCTTGATAGCACCAGGAACATAAAATCTCCAGCATATGATCTTTTTTGAGCATCTGACTGAACAGCCACTATATAGTAGACATGAAAAACCTATCTTCTCTCTTTTTTTAACTCCAAGAAAAATCTAGTGATATAGTCCACTGAAATAAAATATTTTCTAGTTTTTTGATCTGAGCAACCTGCAAATGATAATTTGTCAGAGTCATTAAGTACAAGGTAGGTATATCTGTAGAGAATATGAAACAATAGGTATCTACACATAATAACCATTCCAAAAGACTTTTTTTTGATCCAATGCATTTAAGTCCATAGCAGACCTGTGAACAGCAACACAAACATAAAGGACACAGACAGGCATCAGAGCCTTGCTGTGTGGTGGAAGAAACTAAAGAATGAGCTACATAGCACAAAAAAAGACACTAAATTTTTACTTTACATAATTGCAAATCAAATTCATTGAGTAAAATGGCAGTAGATAATAATCAGATTAATATTTTTCAATAAGTAATGTCATTGTTTAAAACACTGACATATAGGTTAAAAGCCTACACCGCAACTAAGGCCTTGTCTTACTTTCACAATAATTTGCAGTGACCTTGGTGGTAGGTCTGTGTGACAGGATGCACTGACTGAGCTTTTGGGTTTTTCTCATGACTGATACAGATTAGACAATGAATCCATAAGAACATGTATGAAGGGGATCACAGTGTGATGTTTGGTTGTTAGTATGAACCACAGAATATCAGATCATTTGCTGAAAAAAAGGTGCTGTCCATGTGAGGTCTTTCCAAATCATCTGATGAAGTTATCTCTTTTTCTGCGCTGTGAAAAAAAAAAAAAAAAGAACAAAACTAAACCAACAAAACAAAACCAAAAAAAGAACAACCCTGAACACATAAAAGGGTGAAGAATAAATAATAAAGATAATAGCAAAGATGATGTGTATATATTTGTTTATTTAGAAGAATAACATTGTTTTAATAAAAATCTTAATTATTATCTTTTTCACTGTTGTGTACCCCAACTTTTACAAGATCTGTGAGTTCAGGGCTTCATAAACAAACAAACAAAACAAAAATAAGTAAAAAAACGCCCAATTTTCAAAATTTGTTATTTAAAAGTTAATTGTTTTCAACCAATAATGTTTGCATAAGTCAGAAGCATATGTAATTCAGCTAATTGCTGAATACTGCCAGGGTCCTATGGGATGTGAATTTCTTTGCCTCAGATTAATGAGAAGAGCATTCATCCTTAGAGGAGGAGGTGAAAACACTGATCCTCAAACTATCAGAAAGCAAACTAATGAAACATCTAGATGGTTTTGAATAAAACTGAAGTCTTCAGAGGCTTGAAATTAGTATGCACAGTCTCCTTGCTTATGATATGGTCATTCTTCAACAACTAACATCAGAACAAACCAATAAAAAATTAAGAATTAATTTGTCATTGAAAGTACTATTTTTGTCTGAGAAGAAAAAAAGCACCAGTTGATTGGAGGATAATATAAAGAAATAAGAAATTTGTTTTGGTGTAAGGATGAATCAGGAACTAATTTGATTTTCTAAAGCAAAAGTTCAAAAAAAGTAGGTTTACAAGTTAAATTATAAAATAGCCTCTTCTCAACATTTTTGAATTTGTCTCTATCCAGAGGGAATGGGTTCCTGTAGAAATAGAAGTACCATCACAATTTTGTGTGTATGTGTGTGGAGGAGCATTTTTGAGATACCAAAAAGCCTTCTATGCATTCCAAGTAACCAAAGTGGGGCAGAACAGTCCCTAAAGGTTAACTCCTTGAAGAATCAGGTAACACTGATCATAACTGTTCTAAGTCTTAAACAACACAGAATAAAAAGAAATAGAAATAATCATATCAGGCAGTGGTCTGGTTTTGTTCTGTTGTTGCCAATAATTTGAACTTTGTTATGGTATGCTGCCAAATTTATCTATTACACTGCAACACTGTTTTTCCATATTCATAAAGAGAACTTAGTACACACAGTAGTTTGCTTTAAAAAAATAAAAAAGTTGTTTTTCATGTAGTCATAAATGAACTGTCTAAAATGATTAGTGAGTGAAATGGGTGATATACTTGAATCATTCAGAAGCAGTTTGACATCTGTTTAAAACTCTGATAAAGGGGGGAAAGGGATACAAGATAACCAGTTGAAAGGGTGACCCAAGATCAGCTGCCCTTTGAAATTTGGCTTTCAGAGTGCACTCTGCTTAATGGATATTGCTGTAATTGACATGCTTATAAACCTCCATATTTAAAAACCACAACTGATATATGGTGTCCTACTGAGTGTCCTAGCAGGTTAAAAATTAGCCATAGTATCTTTTTTATCTAGTTAAAACAGACCTTTCACTGCATCCACAATCAAAATCCCAATCATTCCCTTGCCAAATTAGTTTTATTACAGTGACATGTCATACTGACACAATCTGGTCAGAACATCAGATTCAATTTCATTTCTATAATCTGAACCTGAAAGTAATTGTATTCAAGTATTTTTCACATCTGTAACCCAATGAAATAGAAAAGGCTCAATTTGAAAGGATGGAAGGCAGGAAATAACTAATATGATCAGAAATAATATGTCCTCTTTGATGGACAATCTAGTCTACTTCTGAATCCCATTGAAACTTTTCTGACATGATAAAACATGCTTTTTATGAGTTCATCATCACAATCCACAAGATTTCTTCTCCCTCAGTCATTCTGTTCTCTCCCACTCAGTACTGCAGATTTTTTCCAAAGAGCTGCTCTAACTAAGGAATCAAAATTTAGTGGTCACATCTAAAGAAGTCTTCAGTTTGCAGGAGTTCTCTTTGAAAAATTTAGCTACTCCAATTAAGAGCCTAACCAGAAGCTACTGAATGCTCTTTGGAAAAATCTCTCTCATTTGTTCTAGACACTAGCTTCCCAAGTCAAAAGTAGTTATTTTTGAACATTCTTTTGAACAATTCATCTGTAGTTGCCTGCTTTCTGCATAGAGTCAGCAGACAAAGTACCACAGCATAGCATAATGCTTAATATGCCACTTTCATGCTGTGAACAAGGAGGTAGATGACATCAGAATTCTGCAAATTCTGTAAATTGCTATACACAGTCATACTTACCAGTCAGTTAAACTACAGGATTATGTATATAATATGTTTTTCCAGATAAAAGATTGGATTTTTACCAAACACATATATAAAAATATTTTTTAAATATATACCTATACACATACATATATTTTAAAAATCTTTTAATTTAAATAATTGGAAAGTTAACAGATAAACCCCTATGAAATAGTTCAGTGTGGCCAATGAAAACATACATATTCAGATACCAATCTCAAAATTCTAATTTACATAGGTCATACAAGTAACCCTGCTTATTCCATATTACTGAAATTCAAAGACAGAAAACAACATTAGAGACAGGGGAAAAAAATCATGGTTTACTGAAATGTGCACCATATGACATGTAGGTGTGTCTACAGAACTGACTGAGTAACAGAATAGAAAAAAATAATCATTTAAAGTCTTAAAATCAAAGGGGGAGGGGGAGATATTCATGCAGTCTTTTTTAATGGGTAATTTATTGACTTTAAGCATCCAATTTTTTTTTATTAGAACTTACTTTTATCAGAAAAACTTTATATTTTGCTGTGACTTCTGAAATCACAGAGTCCACATACATGTTTTCTGCCTTATTTTAGATGATTCACAATACTATTTTTCAGGGTAGTTTCCTATTTTACTTTGTGCCAATAAAGAGCTATGAGAAATCCTTGCATCTCTAAGTAGATACTCTAAGGTATAAAAATGGTAAAACATGCAGGAACTTCGTAGTCCTTTAACAGATTTGCTCATATGCATCACCCACTTTTCTGAGCACTAACATGCCCAGAGTCAATGAAAATACTCCATGTTTGAATTAGACCCTAGGAGAAGAAATTAACTAGACTGCATAGAATAAAAAGGAACCTTCCCTAATATAAGAGCCTGTGTGAGATCTAGTTAACAAAAATTCAAATGTGTGCAAATCTTCTATTCAATTTGTACAATGCCCTCTGTTCCATTTGTCCAAAGTTCAGACTCAGAAATAAGAAGACAATTTCTGTCATTTTACTCGAAAAAGTGAATACTTAGCTTCATATAAGGTGCAAGGTCTGCCTCAGGACAAACTATACTTTCTGTTCTAATGTTACCATTCTCAAAGCCTGAAGAAAAGAAATCCTTCATTTTTCTTTCATTACATCTGAATCTTTTGAATCCAAGAAAAGAGCAGAGAATTCTTCTTTTGGAGTTCAATGGTGGAAATAAATTTCAGCATCTAACAGACAGAATTACTGGCACAGATATTAATTAAATGTCAGTAGTCACTTTCTGTACTGAGCTTTCCCTGGAGTCTTTGTAAGCAGTTGCAAATGCCAGGTAATCTGTTTTGTTCCTTTATTTGTGTTTGATTTCTGTTACAAATTGATTTCTGTTACAAATACACTGCAGCTACTGTATTTATCTTTTTAAACAAATCATCTTAAAAATTCTTAGGGTTTTTCTTTTCCATGGTAATGGCCTTGGATTTTAAACACATCTAAGTCCATGGAAAAATCCAACCTCAGAATAAACTGGTTTAAGTAATTGCAGTAGAAATCATTCTATCTAACTTTAAATGTTCTTACTTGCTCAGATGAATACTGTTACTGTGGACTCTCTAATTTCCATATGTTATAAAATAATACTGAATTGACCCAATTTTCCTGCAGTCCTCCCCTCCTCTGGTAACATCACAGTCAGACCTCCCATTTCAAGTGAGCTTTTAACTATGGATTCGTTATTCTTCTGGACAAGTGGTTCTCATAAAACAGTTATTGACTAATCATATTTTAAAAGCAGAAAATGAAATTAATCTAGGTACTCTATACAAAGATGTAAATACACAACATACATAAAATGTCAAAGGAAATATTTCCTTTAAGTTTATCCAAATCTCACATTCCAAATTTTTCTTCATGCCCTTTAATATCTTCCTTCAAAAAATATAAATCTTTGTCTGTTTCCTCCACTTTTTTATATTTTTTGCTTCACTGATCTAATTGGTGTCTTAGTTCATATTTTTCTCTAAGTAACTAAGTAACTTAGTCTCTGCCTAAATTTCCTATTTTTGACTATTCCATTTGGGTTTTCCTATTTCTTCAGTCTGAAAAGTTTGATATTTCACTATATCAAAACTTCATTACCATGAATGCTGAGATTTAGACCACCTAAAGAGAATAAATCCACAATTTTCACTACTGTATAGACTGTTGAACTACATTATTATCACCTTATATTATTGTCTGTCCAGAGCAAGAATGTCCTTGTAAAAAGGTGAATAGTGAACTAAGCATATTATTCTAAAAAAATGCTAGACATAATCAATCCCTTGCATACCAGTAATTATACTTTTAATTTATGTTGCATACCTTTGGTTATTCAGTCTATGATCCCGTTTACCTTTTCAACAGCAGCTACAAACTGAATTGATGGTTTCAATAACTATTTTTACCCTAGCTCCTCAATTTTGGGAGGGGAATGATATGTTGTGTGACTGTTTAATGTAATGTATACAATATGTTTTATTATTTCTTGTCCACTGACCTAATTGTTTTGTATTCTGAAGCATTTATTAGCATAGTTTTTTCAAAGTCTTAAATTCTGATTATTGTTATTGTTCTGAGTCTTATTTTTCCTCTCATTATATTCATTATTTTATATAAACATATAAGTTTAGTGTAATTCCATAACATATTACTTTTTACCTTTCAAAATTAGAAAAACTGTCTTGGTAAATAAGTGAATCTGAAAATTTATTTGTTTCAAAGAAGAAGACTGAGGTTCTGAACAAAAACTCAATCTCTGACAAAAATTTTTTTTTAAATGAACCTGGAAAAAAAAAATAATTTAGACATTTCTTGGTAAAGAAAAATGTACTTAACTTGCTCATTAACAGTAAATGCACACACAGTGCATGCAGTAAAAAAAAAAAAAAAATCCATAACACCAGAAATTAACAATCTTCCTAGGTAGCAAATATACTTTTATAAAATAATTCACACATCCTTTGACCAGAGCATATCTCCTTGCTCCCTTTTATTTTATCATTTCAGTAACCCGTATTTGTTGACGCTCCAATAGATTATTATTTTTGAGGGAGGAAGGAAGCAATGGAGAGAGGCAGGGAGGAAGGGAAGATAAAAAGTGATGTTTGATTCAATTTCCTCTCAAACAGTTGGGAATGATTTTAAGAGCCAGTGATTTTGATATTACGCAGACCATTGAGTACACCTGTTGTTGGCTGTGTGGTCCATCACTTTGATTTTCCAGTCTCCCTTTCTCATCATTGTAAAAGCCCCTTCACAAGTGTCAAGTAAATAAGCTTCTAACCATCTCTGCACAGCCAATCAAATATTTATTAAGGCCCAGCACCCTGTCCAGCTGGATTTTAAAAGTCCAATGCTGGGTAGTCCACTACTTTCCTGAAGAGATTTTTTTCGATGTCTGATTTTTCTCATTATGAAAAACTTTCCTCTTGTGTCTCATCAGAATCTCCCCAGGAGTCACTTGTGCCCATTGCCCCTCATCTTTTCCATCTGACTCCTTGCAAGAAGGGAGTCTCCATCTTCTTTGTAGACACACTTTAAAAACTGGAAGGTAGTGATAAGGTTTCCCCTGAGCTTTCTTTTCTCAAGGCTATACAAACCCAGTTGTCTCAGCCTTTTCTCACATGGCAGGCTTCCCAGCCCTTGAATCATTTTTGTGACCATTCTCTGCCCCCTCTCCAGTCTGCTCATATCTTTTTTGCTTTGTGGGAACTAAAACCAAGCACAGTCTTTCCACCCTGACAGGCACTCTGTGCCTGATAAGCACAGAGTAGGATAACAAAGTGGCTCCTTTATCTCTGGTGGTGATGCTCTTGTTGATGCAACCCAGCGTGGTGTTGGCTTTCTTTGTCACAGCAGCACACTGTTCATACTGAACTTGTTGTCCACCAGGATCCCCAGGTCCCTTTATACAGAGCTGCCAGCCTGAGATAAATGCCTGGATTATGTTTTCCCAGGCGCAACACCTTATGCCTGTGTAGCAGGATAGACCCACCCTGGTAAGACCTAAAATCCAATCAATTTATCATGCAAGCTATCATGCAAGATCAGCTGCTGGATCCAGGGTGTTGTCTTGGTGTTAATTATAGTAAAACCATCCTGGTTCATCAAAGTTTGAATACACACACTGCTTTTTGACAGGTAAGTTCATAGCTGACCTTCAAATGTGTGACTAGCAGTCAATCACTTTATGCTACAGAAGTTCAGTCATGCAGTCAGGTTCTTCTAACACAACCCTTCTTGGGTTGTATGTGTGGAGATTCCTCCCTTGGGCTGGGGACGCCCCCCAAGGTTACTCCTTGAGGATAGGAGAAAGAGATCTCCCACGAGCATTGATAGGGATGAGTTACATCAAATCTCTACTTAATAATTATTTGTTTTTGCTAGCTTTAATATAACTGCTTCAATAATTACTTTGTCACAGTGCATTATACTACTTTATGCTATATTATACTCTACTAGTAGATTTTTAGTGTTTATATAGCGTAGTAAATAATTCTGAATAAGATCTTTTGTCTGTTCACCTGTTTGTTAATTTGTTATAATAAATAATTTATTTATATAAATATATCTGTTTTGCCATCATTAAAACCTGCAGGACAAAGTGGTTTAATCACACCTCTGTAATTCCTTTAAATTTAAACTGTTAACACAGTCTCAGGCTAAGATAGGATTCAGCTGCACCTAAACTCTTCTCTGAAAAAGAGTTTAGAAAGCAAGGGAGTCCTTTCTGTACCTTGAGACTCACTGGCAAGGCTTTGCCTTTTAATAACTTTGTCTATGCCTTCCACTCCCACCCGTGACAACGTGCCCTTTTTAAACTTCATTAGGTTCTCGCTAGCCCACGCTTCCAGCCTATCCAGGTCTTCCTCCAGGGTGGTTCTCCCTTCTGAAGTGTCCACTCCCCCCATCAGTTTGGTATTATCACCAAACTTCGTAAGGGTACACTTGATCCCATCATCCAGATCACTTATGAAGATATTAAACAGCATGGAGCTCAATATTGTTCCCTGGGAGACCCCACTTGTGACAGGCTGCCAGGTTGAACAGGAGCTATGTACCACCACCCTCTGGGTGCTGCCTGACAGCCAGTTCTCTACTCACCGCACAGAACACTTCTCTATATCATAACACAGACACAGACTGCTCTATAGTTCAACATAACAAAGATGGGGAAGAGTTAAAAAATTATAATTAGCATTTTGCGTTAGAACCAGACAATTTCCACCAGGGAGCAAGTCATGAGGTTAGCCTGTTAAAAGTGCTGAAAGGTCTCATTGCATATAGAATATATGATCAAGTGAGTGGATTGTACAGGATGAAAATACCCTTATGTTTTGTCATCTGGAGGATGTTGCTCAATTTTGTTTATATTTCTCAAGGAAAAATCATAATTTGCAGAAAGAAAATAATTTAGTACTGAAATAGTAGGTTTCTCTTCATGAGTTGTGTAAATCTGTCACTTCAGGGGTTTTTTTTGTTTGGTTGGTTTTTGTTTTGTTTTGGTTTCATTTTTTGTGGGATTATTCCAGCAAGTATCCTTTCATATTAAAATTCTAACCTTCTTGCTTGCTCTGCATAGCTGTAAAAACATTTGCCAATTTACCTCCTCTAACAGCCTGCAGCTCTCTAGCTCTATCCAGAAATTACCTGATTTCTTTTCAATACCCTCAGCTTCTCTCTAAAACAGCTATGCTGTGTCAGCCAAGATATTTTTAGCATCTTTTCCTTCATCCTCAATATCATTCTCCAAAAAACATGCCATCCAGCATGCAGAGCAAAAGCAAAATGTATAAGCATATATTACCTGATGAACAGATTTAACATCTGTGGTAGTTTCTGCTGGCATGATTTACGAAAACAGTTTTACATATCATATAAATGAATTATCTCAAATATGTAAATAACTGTTTTATTTCAAATCTCACTCCCAAATAATGGCATAGGAGTTGCTAACATATTGCATATGTTTTATGCTGTTCACAAAGGGTAGAGTGTGCCTGTAGGTATATATATCAATGTGTGACAGAGAAAAGAAAAAACGGAAAAGAAGAAACTTCCTTTTTAATTAGCGTGAAAGGCCCTTTATTCACTCTTTTTGTACCAATGTTTACCAACATCTTGCATTTATCTAAGATATAACATTACACTGCAGTAGCCTGAGGACCTGATTTAAGGTAAACTGCAAAAGCTTTTTAAAGTTGTTGCCTTCTTCCTTATGAGCAGTACAACACTCAAGATCCAAGAACACCACAGAAAGAGACAAGAACCTGCAACTCTTAGACTTACATTTAATGATTTTGAGATAAGAATTTCTGCTTAGTGTCCATCTAATATTGCATCCTTTCAGCCGTACAAAAGAAGAGAATATCACAAGAATCAGCTCCTATGTTTCCTACAGCATAAAAAATTGCAAAATTTAACCTATATAAAAACAACCTGTAGTAAGTAAAATAGTTTAGCTGTGTATATTCAGGACAGCTCTACCAAATGAAGCTTTCTGTAGCACAATATCCTAGACCAAAGTTCATCAAATGTTTGAATGGGACGACCAGTGAATGTAGACAGTTTCTGGTTTCTAACACTTTGATAAAAGACGGTGTATTCCAAGTCTGGTTAAACATATTTATACCTATATTTTTAAATGTTATTTTGCCATTGCAATGAAAGATTAGTGTTTCCTTTATGTTATAAAAAGCAGGTTTTAAACTGAAAAAATTTACTTGATATTTGAAAAATATATTGATATATTAATAGTGGTAAAATTTATTAATTATCGACTAAGTCAGTCAATAATCTTCATAATTTCTCATGTTTCTGTAGAAAAGTACATTTCTGATGAAGTAGCACTGTGTATTAACCTGAACTCAGGATGTTTAAAAGGGGGTGAATTAATCACTGTTCTACTTACACTTATGATTTACTATAAATCAATCCTAAATTTCAATGAATATTTTCAAATTAACTCTTTTTCATTGAAGCATACCCCTATATATATTGTCTCATAATCTTGCAAATGAAGTGAACATCTTTAAATGCAATATTGAATCCTCTCCATTAGCCCTAAAGCATTAAATACGATTTTCTTAAACCTGCTTGTTACATCTATAAGGCATGACTAAAAATACTGATTGCTGAAGAGTCCTCAATTCAGTGTCCCTCTGCATTTCTGCATCCAACACTGGGATGCAGAAAAGTGTGCCTCTATTTTATGAATTTAATTTTATTAAAATTTTTCCCTTTAAACCATTCTTGAACAGTGGATCTTCTACAGGGTAGGCACTATCAAATCTGCAGCCATGGCTGAATACGCTTTAGCAGTATATTTCCTGAGTTCTTTGTGCTAATTTGATGAGCTGAAATTCAAGATGGAGAAACAGTCTTCTTGTCAGTGTGAAGCATTTCTGTATTGAAAAAGTAAACCTTTTCTGCTGGTATGTTTTTTGTAAATCAGAGACTGAAATTTTGTTTAACTGCACAGAATTTAGAAGTTAGAAATACATAACAAAATCAGTACCTGGGGTGCCTTTGTTGAATTTCAACGATTTGGAATAAACAGGTACTGTAATGTATTTTTTATTCACTAAGTATCTACCTGAAGCATTTTTTCAATCTTTTCATTTCTAACTTAAAGGAACAAATACGTGTTTTTTCCTAAATGATGTTTATTTTATGTTCTTGGTATTAAGACATCAGAATCTGAATATAAGAATAAGCTGTTTCTAGGAAAGTGTCTGTGAACATTTATCATCTGCTTTCCAACCCTCCTTCTTTTGTAAAGGCAGATGACTAACCCTAAAATATACCTTATCTGAATTTTGATTATCTCTTTTATCACCAGAATAACATCATGATGACCTGCAAACATTAATGGATACAACCTAAGTACTTATATATATTAGATTAAACTGGTGGTAATTTCGTATAAAATGGACACTTATTCCAAGGCTGCTGTGCTTTTTTGAGAGTTCATTTCCACAATCAGGAAAAATGTGAGAGTGTGTCCACTTGGGAACTTGCAAGTGCCTTGCTTTTGTAGATATTATAAAGAGATTATAATTATCACAAAGGTACTGAGGAAAATAAAGCCCAGTCCTACCTGTCCAGTCAGCTTCCTAAGTCAGTGCTCATCCAGCAGCAGACATGTGGGAGTAGCTCAACTTAATTTAGGGTCCAATTAAGATGTAAAAGGGACTCCAACAATGCGTTAGAACTAAAGACAGGAATGTACTAATGGCAGTTGAATAGCTTGTCACACTACTCTTAAGTGGTTATTTGCATCTTAATGGTTAATTAAGGAATGTAAGATTGACAAACATATTGAGTGAATTAGCAACCTGAAATTACAGGAAATTAAAATGTTTTTGAAATACTATTTTTACCTTTTTACATTTCATGTAAAATAGAGTACCTGTGGTACTGCACTGTTCTGAAGGTCATTGTGACATAAGAGATTGAATTACAAGTGCTTGAAATTAAAGTCTTACATTCCACATTAGACATCTAAATATGTGCCCTTAGAAATTGTTTAAAACTCTGCAATTCCAGCCTAATTGTCATTCCTGCATTGTCTATTTATGGAAAGACTGGAGTCCTTTTGCACCTCTGCATCAGAAGAAATTTATTTCCGGGGAGCCGTGTATTGGCCTGGATTTCAAATAAATAGTAACTATATATAGAATTTACTTTGTGCCATTAATGAACCCAATAGTTTGGTTGCAGGATGTGTGGAAGAGCTTGTTTCCTTGAAGGTGCAGTGAACTTACCATTTTTCACCTAGTAGGAGAGCAGCTGAAGGAGCTAGAGGATGAATAAACATGCCTGAACTGATTAATTGACAAGCCATGATATATTCCGATATCTGATTTAAGATGCTTTCGTTCTAAATTCCTTTCCAGGTTCACAAAGAGTGCACACATATAAGTCATTGTGACAAAGCCCTTATCGCGCAATATGCATTTTAAACTGTGTTTTGTGAACATAAAATATTACTATGAATTCTCTCAGCACAAGCTGCTGTTGTTTTTTATAACTACTAGGAATCCACATACATTTATGTTTATATACCTGCCTTTCATTTTCAGGAAATAAATATTTTTTAGATAGCAGTGTGCACAGTGAGTGAAATTAGTGCACCATTCCTGTAGTTTTCAACATACACACACATATAGAAATATTTACAAACCATCAAGATATATTAACTTGTTTTCCAAAAGCAAGCTCCAACAATTCTGGGAGTATAATTGAATGTTCCAGAAAAGAAAACAAATTGTTTACAAAATAATAATTCAATTTATTACCTCTGAGATTCCTGTTTAATATCAAGGGAAACATAAATATTAGTGGAGACTTAGATTTTGGGTTCTACTGATTAAAATAAAAATAGAAAGCTTAGATCCTCATGCTTAAATGTGTAGGTTAGCCTCACTTACTCAATCTACTTTTGAAAAAAACATGCACAATTTGCTTGTGAAAGAAGTAAAAATTATGTAAGATCATTCATACTCTATGTACATCTTTACATAGAAAATCCATAAAGTTTCAGAATCCCTGATCAGGCATTCTAAGAGAGCAGAGCAAAGTAAAACTTTAAAAAAACATGTACTCTTTAAGACTCCTTACCAACATTTGCTTTGGTTGCTAAAATGAAATTTTTGAGGCAGTGATATAGTTAACATTTATTTCAGAAGTGGATCGGGTCTTTAAATTTCAACATATTAAAATTGATTTGAGTTCCATTTGTGTAATTGAGAACAGGATTTTTGCCAGGGAAGTTAAAGTCTTTCAACCATTTGAATAAGGAAGTTGTGTACAGTCATCTATATTTTATTTTTACTGTGGTAGAACTGTCTGAGACTGAACGATTCTTTTCTTCCTCTCTAAATCAATTCCATTATGATTCAGAGCAAAAAGAATACGTAGTTCCCCAAGTCCTATGCAATTCACATTTATAGCTACTGAAATACATATCTGAAATCTGAAAGTGGATATTTATGTACTTATATTTCAAGTTCTTAGATGAACAAAGTTTTGACTGTCAACATAATGAGAAAAAGCTCCAGTCTTGACAGCAGTGAATATCTGTAAATACGGGATGGATGCCTACAGCAACAGGATTTACTGTACTTTATCATGACAGAGCTCCTCAAATGTTCTGTCTTGGCTAACCACGTGTGTCCATCATGAAGGTCCAACTTAGAGACTTTAGAGGTTTTAGAGACTTAAAGCCCTTTTGGCTTACTGTCTTTCCCTGGAGAAGGCAGGAACTGGTTATTCAGGCAGAAAATGAAGCTTCAGGAGCAAAATGCTGCTAAAGCTCTGACTACCACAGAGAAAAAGAGAGATCATGGCAGCTGATCGTGTACTTATACCCCATTGTTAGTGTTCCTTGCATTGGGCTGTGTTGGGACAACAGGAATCTCAATTCTGGATCTAGTTCAAGTGTTGCTGACAATGTTGTTGATACGCTTTGATGAAATCTCAATACTCTTAACCCACTAATTTCCCAACCCAGATGTTACATACAGATATAAGTTACTTAGAGATAAATTGTATAACTGAGCCATTGACAGTCAAGGTAATAATCACTCAAAATTATCTTTTTGTGGATTTAGTCAAAAGACTTGGAATTTTTTTACTGTTTCCCCCCATTTTAAGTCAAACTTCATTGTCCAAAGATGGAAATGGAAGGAAAGAACACTGTGGTAAAAACTCATAGCTGGATTTTTTTATGATGATCAGAAACCAATAGCAGACAAATCCTTTCTTCTGAACTTAAGTGCTTATTTAGCAATGTGGAATGATTTCAACTTCAGATTTCCTCTGAATAGGGATGAGGTGAATCCCACTCCAGATAAGAACATAGTATTGGCACCAAATCAAAGTTTGATCTGCTCTCAGACATACCAGAGGGATGAAGTGCAGTTACATAAATGAGTAACAGTAAGAAACATTGGGAAATTAACTCTTTCTGTGATATAAATTTTTTTACTGTTATATACAATATAACACATATACAGGCTTAATCCCTTCCTTTTTCAACTCCTTCCTCCTCCCCTCAAAAACCCCACCAGCTCGTCAAGTCTCTATGACAATGGTTAATTTAAAACCTGCATGAATTTGAGGAGTACGGCTCTCTAGCCATCACTGATGAGGTTTGGAAAGTTTGGAATTGTTTTACAATCAGCATAAGTAATAAGAGCAGAAGAGAGATGAAAACTCATGACGTCCCTCTTCTCTTCACAGTCTCCCTGGGAATCCATTTGGTAGACAAGAAAAGTAAGTTCTTATATGTGACTTAGGAAAGCAAACCTGGTTGAAAGCAGCCCAGTAGTCAGCAGTGGAATGGAATGAGTCAGCAGGGAATTGAAAAAAGATACAGAGAAAAAGTAAATAAAATGTACAAAGAGTTGATATAGATAGAAAGAATATTAGTTTCAGTTTAATCAAAGGATATACAGTTGTGATTCATGGACCTCTGCATTCAAAGAGTAAATACAAGCGTACTGTTTTTAAGGAAAGCAGGGAAGCAAGTTTGCAACCTATGGCTGAAAGTACAAACATCTTCTCTAACTTACTAGTGAGGAAAGGCAAGGCAAGGCAAGGAAAGAAAAGGTAAAGAAAGGATAAAGTCTAATGCGTCATGATGTGTGGAAAATCAGAGACTTTTTTGAAACGTGGTACTCCTCAAATAAAGACTGTGTTCTCCAGAAGAAAAGCAAGCCCTTTCTCTTAAAAATGTGTTAAGAAAAACTGAAAATCACAACTGATGCATCTTTCAAGACTGTTGATGTATTTATAATGACAGTTTTCTTTAAAAGAAGGATGGAAATGTCTCCTCAAAATAAAGCAGCAAGGAATGATTTAAATAACAAGCTATAAAGTGCATATATTTTTGGAGAAAAAAAACAAAGTTTATGCTTGCTAATGATTAAAATACATTCAGTGATGCATGTATCATTGGTTTAAATGGGAATATTTGCATGTGGAATAGCTCAAGTGAGCCATGTAAACAAAGAGATATTTTGAGGACACAAAAATCAAGATAGGAACATAATTATGTTGAGTTCAAGTATGTTATTGAATGTAAAATTATGATGGTGAAATTGGTATCTATAACTGCAGATGGAACACCAGATATGTTTGGATCCAAAGTTTCATGGCTCATCATCATCAACAAGCAGTCAGAGGAGAAGTAGTAGACTTGACACATGGTAAACAAGTAGTGGTTAAAAAAAAATTAAGGTCTTTAATGTTACAGGTCATGCAATATGCTATAGACAGTCTTCAAAACAGAATTTTGCAAAATGAGGTGAGCTGTCTGAATGAAATTAATGTTCTAAGGAGATATATTGATTTTTTTTTTTTACAGAGGTTGTGACAACTGTGTTATCAATAAACAATGAAATTGGTGAACTTTTCATGCTTTGCTTTGCCAAGCTTGTGTTTGACTGAGTTCAGTCAAGAGTCAAAGAAGAAAGAAAAGTTTATTACACGTCAGGATGAAAACACTTAATGTCTTGCAATTAAAGATATTCAAAGTGAGGTTTGGAGTGTAAGTGAAATAAAGGAAAAAATTAATACCAGAAGTCCTCAATTAATCCTCCTTAAAATACTTTAGGTTACAGCAGGAAAACTAATTTGAAAAGTAAGAAAAATATTATAATATATGAATTCCTTAAAGACAGTACTGAAAACTTGAAAATCGTATAACTGCATACTTTAAAGAATATTTAAAGTGACCAGTGGAATTTGTATAATCTTTTTCATGATAGTAATAGTCCATGTGCTTGACTGCAAGAGTGAATTAACTGTTATATTTGGATATCAGTGTATTAAAAAAGGAAAATCTTTCAAAGTCAATCAGAGTCTGCTTGAAAGACTGGAGCAAGAAAGATAAAATGTGGGTGTGATGCAAAACCTGCAGACCTTTTTCAACTATCACAATCATCTCAGAAATACTTACCATATTATTTACAAATAAAATTTTTCAATACATATGTTGGACAAATCTAAATGACACACATGAAAGGATATGATGCCTGTCATATTTCAACAAAGTTTCAACTGCAGCAACAGAAAGCATCAAATATCCCAGTAGTCGTCTAGTTGTCAATGCCAATACATCTGAACAATTATCTAACTTCTTGTGCTGCTGAACATAACCTAAATTTTATGCCACTTGATACCCAGGTATTAGCAAAATTACGGTGGTAAAACGAGATACTTAGGAGACAAAATAGATTCTTGTATTCCCAGGTTTACGGCTGTTTTCTTCATTTGGGAAAATTACTAGCCCTAGTTTTAAAAGTTGTGCTTAAAATTAGATACTTTTCACCTACCACTTTCTCTGAAACTCCATATTTAAATAAATAGAGATATAAATTGATTTGGAAATCTCTTCCTCCACTAAGTGAAGATAATTCAAGTTGCACACCTATGGAACACAGAACCTTACTTAAAGTCTTCTTTTAAAAATATATTTAAAATGCTGGCCTTAAGCAATCTGTATTTATAGTATCTTACCCTTTGCTGACTTAGCATCCAGAACTATCTGTAAATTTATCTGTTGAGTCTGACTCCTGTAAATTGTGCAAAATTTGGAGTAAGAAGATTAAGACAAGACGTAGCGGTAAATACTTATTTAAACTGAATTCCCTCTATTTTTTCTAGGTGCTCTCAAAAGTTCCTTTAGTTTTGCTCAGTAATGTTAAAGCATCTACAAAGCATTAAAATAGTGCTAAAATTGCTCTGAAACTAGATAACCCAGCCAAAGTTTGTACATCTGCATGAATGGCAAAATAATTATTCATAATTAGTGATTTATTATCATATTACACTGAGCAAAACAGAACAATGACTATTTATTGTAATTATAATTATTAGTTTAAAAACACCATTCATGAGCATGGTACTTTTACAGAATTCATAAAGGTAAATTCCAAAACCCTAAGACTAGGTGTCTGGAGGCAATGGGACTAGCTGAACAGGAAAAAAAAAAAAAATGGATTGAAGTATAACAAATTGTAGAAATAGTATTAGAAATATATAATGGATAACCTCTTGATTATAGAATTATGTCTTGAGTAATGATTAAAAAAAAAAACCAGCTTGTTTTCTGAGTATGTCTTGCGTATGTCTTGCTAGCTCTATGGAAAATCTGTACTAGTAAATTTAATTCAACTGGCCTCATTTTTTTGCTGTGAGGGCACAAAGCCTGTCATAGCTCTATACTATGTAACTGACATCTCTCACTCTCCAGAACAGAGAGGCTACCTCCAGCCAACTATTGTGAGTCGTTCCTGGTCTACCTCAGCTTCCAGAAAGGACCAGCCTTCCTTTGGTCAGGCCAACTTCTTGGCAGCTGGTCCAAGAAGGGATGGAGCTTATGAATTATGTAGATGTCCATACTTTTCCTTTAAGTAGTAGCCCTCACCCTGTTTAATCTATTAATGAAGGTATAGATTAGGAGATCAGACAACTAAACTGAAGCCAAAGGCAGTACTGGAATCATTAAGTTTGGAATCTAATATCTAGAATGGTTATATATATGATGGTTTGGGTTGGAAAGGACCTCTAAGATTCAGTCTCTAGTTCCAATCCTCTTGCCATGGGCAGGGAGACCTTTCACTAGACCAGTTTGCTCAAAGCACTATCCAACCTGGCCTTGAACACTTTCAGGGATGAGGCATTCACAACTTTTCTGAGTAACCTGTTCCAGTGCCTCACCACCCTCCCAGGAAAGGATTTTTTCCTAATATCTAATCTAAACCTACTCTCCATTGAAAGCCAGTACCCCTTGTCCTTTTACTACATACCCTTGTCAAAAAGTCTTATAGGTTCCCTTCAGGAGCTGGAAGGTCACCCCAGAGCTTTCTCTTCTCCTGGCTGAACAGCTCTAACTTTCTCAGCCCTTCTTAATAGAAGAGGTGTTCCATCCCTTTAATCATCCTGGTTTCTCTCCTCTGGACTCGCTCCAACAGGTTGATGTCCTTCCTGTGCTGGGGACCCCAGAGCTGGATGCAGTGCTCCAGGTGTGGTCCCATCAGAGCAGAATAAAGGGGCAGAATCACCTCTGCTGGCCATTCTCCTTTCAATGCAGCCCAGAATACCATTGGCTTTCTGGGGCTCAAGTCAACTCATGTCCAGCATCTCATCCACTAGCACCTCCAAGTCCTTCTTTGCAGGGCTGCTCTTGATCTGTTCATCCCCCAGCCTGGATTGATACCAGATTGTCCTGACCCAGATGCAGCACCTTGCACTTGGTATTGCTAAGATCCCCATGAGATCCCTACAGGCCCACTTCTTGAGCTTGTCCAAGTCCCTCTGGATGTCATCCTGTCCTTCAGCTGTGTCAACCTCACCACTCAGCTTGGTGTCATCTGCAAATTTGCTGAGGATTCCCAGGGTCCTCCTTTTTACCCTTTATAAAGATGGGTGCAATGTTTCCCTTTTTCCAGTCACTGGGAACTTCACCTGACTGGCATGACTTATGAAAAGTCACAGAGAGCTTGGCAATTATATCATCCAGTTCCCTCATAGACTTACATATGTTATGGTTACTCAGGTGATCATGCACTTGTTCTTTACTTACAGTTAGAAGCACTTTGCTCCTCCAGTCCCCATCCTGCTCTATATCTACTTGAGAGGTGTGAGAAGTTGTCAGTGAAGATTGAAGCAAAAAGCTTCTGAGTATCCCAGCCTTCTCCTCATTCATTGTTTCCAGTTTTTCAGCATTGTTTATTGGGGAGATACACTTTTCTTAACCTTAATTTTCTGGTTAACATACCTATGTTAATATCACTGAGTTCAACCATTACCTAACTCTGCCAGATCCACCACTAAACCATTTCCCTAAGCACGACAGGTACATACATTTTGAACACTTCCAGAATACAGACAGACATTTATATATAAAATATAAAACTACAGTCTGGTCAATAAGCCATTCAGATATGTAGGAAAAATATCGCCAGCTTTCCAGCAAACATGCTTGTCTTTTTTCTCTGAGAAGTCAGGATGTGAGCATAGCAGAAGCTGCTTGCATATGTCTTACTTGGGCATGGAGGTAAAATGATGGCAAATTCTACTTTTGGATTCATCAGCCCAGAAGCATTTCAAATACTACAATTCAGGCATAATTCTTACTGAAAATGTCCTTGAATCTTGGTGACAAAATGCCTCCTATGTCTAATTATCATGTTAATAATTAACAACAACAGCAGCAACAACAACTACAATAATAATAACATGCCCTTCTTCTTGGAACAGAATGCCTGTTTGTAACGTGATGGTCTTGAAAGATCCAAATAACAAGTTTAAACAACCTGTATTTGTAGACATCTCTTTTCTTCTTTACATTTAGATCATCCCCTGTGCAGAGAGACAGTATGTATACACAAGCATAGATGTGTTTGTATGCATGTGGTCTTTCATATACATATTTTTCATAGTAAAAAGTACTGCATGTACATATATGTGAATCAACTTGTTCCCAAACACACTCATATATCTATATATATCTACATGTATGTACACACGTGTGTGTATATCTCTATGTATGTGTGTGTATGCACACTTTTGTATGTATGGAATAAAACAGATTATTTTCTTTCCTATTCTTGAGTCTTCCTCCTTCCCCCCTCCCCAAGTTGTGCATAAAATTCATTGTATGCCTGCCAAAGGAGACCCACTGTTTTTTTTCAGCACAGTGATGCAGCAGGTTTTGGATACCACCACAGAGGTGGAGTTTATTTTGAAGCTGAACAGCTTCATCTTTAGTGCACTATTCTAGTAGCACAACTTAATCCAGCAGAGCCCCTCTTGTGAAATTTTGATGGTAGAAAAAATATTTGCCTACTTGAGGGTTCCTGTTTGGCTACTTTACTCACATGGAGACACACTTACTTAGATAAGTAAGAGTCTCATTGATTTCCAGAGTAATCAACATGTTCACTGAATATGAACTGTAAAACTGAAAGTCCAGGGGTTAGAGGTACTGAGAAAGTGATTTCGGTAGAAGCTGACAGGCTATTTGAAAAGGATTCTCTTTCAAAGACTTCTAAATCTGCTTGTTTGAAACATAATTATTACTATCTTTCAAATTTAGGATCGATTTCTACCTAACTGTCCCCCTACACAGGCGGTGTTGGTGTATCCTCTACTCAGGCAAATACTTTTACCATTTCTTTGTATTAAATAGGCAGTAAATTAAGTAAAAATCAAGCTTTTACTTTTATCTCTCTCCTTTTTATTGTATAGTTGTGGGCTGAAGTCTTTACTATATGACATGTATCTGAGATTTGAATTCAGGTAGTTTGACAGATAGTACTGGGGAAGGTAAGGAAGAAAAAGCATTTCTTGGCATGGAGGCTCTGCAGCATCGAACACAATTCTGACTGTCACAGAATATCCCTGGCAACTGCTACAATCTGCTTCCCAGAAATCAGTGACCTGTGTTCAGTTATTAGGCATCGGATTCTGACAGCTCACTATTCAAGAGTTTCTCTTTTAAGCAGGTTTTCACCTCCCAGATGTCTGATGCATTACCTGCATCTCATACATGTTTATTAAAACTGCTCATAACAGATGTTCATCCACATCACGCTCTTCATGCATCAAGATCCCAGGATTTAAAAGCTATATGTGTGAATGTTGCATGTGCAAACAAAGTTGTCAAATTTTCCAGGACACCGCTTTCTACAGCCTAATATTATTTTTACATGAAGGAATAGTGTGTCTGTCTGTAAATCTTACCTAAGTAGCTATGCTCTTAGTGTCTTAATAATCTGGGGTAGATCATAGCTCCCCAGACTGGACCGCAGTTGCCAAAGTCCTTCAAAAAAAGGCTGAAGCTGATGCTTATAGCCTCTGCTACCTTTGGGGTCACTAAAGCTTTAGCACAGGGAACAAATAGATGGGCTGGGACACCTCAGCCTGTGAAGAAGCTGACTAAGGTGGGGAATTATGATAATGGTCTTTAACACGTATAGCATATACAAGCTGTGAGTGAGCAATTGTTTACAGCTCCTTCTAATATAAGAACTCACAGGCATCACATAAAACTAGAAGGTTGTTTATTCAGAAGAAACAGCAGGGAATACTTCTGCATGCAGTGTAATATATACTTCAGTTCTGGAATGTCTTACTTCGATATTTTGTAAAAAGTTTAAATGGTTCTACAAATTATTATAAAAGAAACCATGGAATATTTGTACATGTATTTCTGCTCTTTCATGTGCTAACACTACTGTACATGTGAAACTTCTCATGGATCTGACCTGCCTGACCTGCTGCTAGATCTGGCAAGGTTGTTCTTACATTCTGCTTTTAGAATAATTCATTCTGACTCTGCATAAGACTGATATTTGTGGCCCTCATCAAATTCTGTTTTCCCACCAGTGATAGAAATTCATTATACTACAGTTTGCTATTTTTATGTAACTTTCATCAACACCTTCTACACATTTACAAATTCAGGAAAAGTTATTTTCATTTTGCTTTGAAATGGTGTGATTATAGCACATAGGTCATGCAAATACTACTTATTTGCATAATTATTCTATTTTAAATTATAGATTCTAAGCCATACAAATCTCAGGTTCATTACTGCTGGAAGTTCAATGTTCATGAGTTCTTGAAAATTCCTGTTGCATACCAATGGTTTCATGTACTTATTGCAGCTATATGTTAATTAGATTAAAAAAAAAAACAAACACAAAACAAACAAAAACCTTGGATGCAAAACAAAAGGAAAAACATAAGGAAAGAAGATCCTTCTTTTAAATAGATATCAAAGCTAAAGCTTAAACCATAACAAAGTACATTGAGAAATATAAAGTCTGTTGTGGACCACATAAAAATAATACATCACATACTTTAAGCCAAAACAGTATCACAGATTTGCACACTTTGAAAGCTAAAGAATATAAAAAATGTCATCAAAAAGAGAAATGCTTGGAGGGATCCACGTCTTTGTTTGACAGTATGCATCAGTACTTCTCTTAAAAATGACAAGTCATCAAGAAAACTGAATGTTTTTCCTATTAAACAGAACATCATGTGTCTTCAGTGTGGTCAAAGTCAGGAAAATGGCTATGTAGAAAAA